>JAADVB010000146.1:0-47455 GCA_023334545.1 Salisapilia sapeloensis | reverse complement strand
GATAGACCAAGAATATGAATTCACATCTTCATTGCCAGTACAGAACACTCGCATGTGCATTTGATATAGTGGGAGAAAGTTATATCAAAGTGATGCATTAGATTTCCATAACATGTAGCTAATCCGAATCGGGCAATTCTGCGTTCGCTCAGAATTGCCCGAGTCGATAATCATTAATAGAGTTGCGAAATGTGAATCCCAAAATTTGGCGAATTGGTACTCGGCGCGAACACGGCCTAATTCATTCATTATTTACTCTTGAGAGAAGTAAATGGAAGTGTATATTCTTGAACAAGCATGGCTGCTAGCTTTCCTATCAATATATCGCATGTGTTGCTCGGTACCTATAAGAGCAAGAACCTGTAGTAGTTTTACGATTGAGCAAGGCTATAGATGGAGTAGGTTGAAGCTTTCATTAATACACATTTGCAAGACCTCATGTTAGAAGATTTCCAATTCGAATTAAAAACTGCGATGCTCTTCGGTTTACGGATAAGCGGAAGCAAGAGCAAGGTTTAGTGGCGACGACTATATATCAAGTAGAGATCCAATATCAAAACTTCATTCCAATCGACAAGCTAGATGGATACATTTTATATCAACTACGAAGCTGGACCACGCATACTTTAATCAAGTTCAAAATGAAACGACAAAGGGAAGAGGATGAAGCTAGTCGCAACGTGAAGCGACCAAAGAAGGAGGCAAAGGACGCTGATATCGATGTAGAGGCAGAACTCGAAAAAGCTTTAGAGGAGGAGTTAGCTGGAGAGGAACTTTTAAACAAAAGTGATTATGATGAGTCAGAAGAGGAAGAGGAAGAGGAGAGCGTCAATAAAACTATTTAAAGCATAAAGTTGTTTCGTTTTATGCTCGTTTCAATTTGCACCTGTATTCAATTGTAACCTGTCGGTATGCCGCACGATTCCGATGAAGATGTATCTTCACCGAAGCGACAAACCAGTCGAGCCGCATTCCAAAGAGGTGATCGAGTCGCAGTGCAGGATCTGCACGACGAAAGTATCAAATCATGGGCAGAAGTCGTTCGAGTCCATCGAAGTGGCGAAGTTACTGTCCAATATGAAGACACTGGCAAAGTCGAGAAGCGAGTGGCTAGCACACGTATCCATGCCGAAAGCAAAGATCGAGAGCTTGCGACTGATAGCTCCAAGTTCCAAGTAGGCGATAGTGTGTACTATCGTCAAGCGTCTAAAGATGAGGAGGATACAGACTGGAAACCTGGAGTGATCAAATTATGTCGTACATCTGGAAAGTTTGATATCATCGATAGTGACACGGAGAAAATGGTCAAGCGAATAGCTTCCACTGACATTAAAGCACGCAAAGAGGCGGACGACAATGATATCCGTCCGAGGAAGAGCAAAGAGGATCGGAAAGACAGTAGTAGTGAAGAACATAAAGAGGATAGTGATAGTGGTATTCGTAGTCGCAGGAAAAAGAAGCATAAGCAGACAAAATCTTCTGGAAGTGAAAGTGATCGAGACTCCCCCAAGAAGCGGAAACCTCGGCCGAAAATCAAAGTTAATATTCGAGTCGAGTTTCGCGACAAGAGAGGCGAAAAGCATGTTGGCCGAGTAAAAAAGCTTCGAGATGATGAAGACGCATGTGATATTGAGCATGAAAGTGATACAGAAGTAGTGTCCAAGCGTATTCCATTGGATTCGGTTCATCCAGTATCGAATTTGACGCGCCTTTGGTCGAATCGGACGAACGGGATGACACAGCCTTGGGCACGATCGACAGCTCAGACGTTCCAGCCTGGGAGTAATGTCTACTATCGAACGAAGAACGGCGAAGAGAGAAGAGGTGTGGTCATGCGAGTGTGGGATGACGGTGAAAGCAGTATTCCTTACTACGACATTGAAGATGAAGAGGACGGTGATCTGATTAAACGCATGAGTGGTAACAAGTTGCGTCCTATCGGATGGCTATCCATGCCTTCCATGTCCCAATGGTCTGGATTCAGTCTCTGTCCATGTACGCCTGCTTTACGACCAGGTACTAGAGTCCGGTTCTGTCATCCAGATAAGAAGTCTGGCAGACAAGTTTGGGAGGATGGTGTCATCGTACGTGTACAATCGGATAGATCTTGTCTCGTCGAGTACGAGCATAGATCGTCAGGGGAATCGAGGCAAACGACTGTCCCAAACACAGACATTCAGACGCGATTTATGTCTCCGTTTAGTGAGTGCTGTCCAACGTTTGAGCTTCCGACGCTAGCTTTTCCTGGGAACTTACTCCCAGTTGGAAGTCAAGTCGAAGTTTCCCATGGTGCCAAGACAGTGCTTGGCTCCGTCACTGCCATCCATCCGCATAACAACACGTACACAATTACTTTTGGAGATGGCCAGCAAGAGAAAAATGTAGCATTTGATCGTGTCCGCATGTGCTTACGAAAGCTTCGTATTGGAACCGAAGTAGAGATGGTAGTAGAGGGACCATCAAAGGAAGTGTCAATGGTTGATGGAGAAGTCGCGTGGGTACATCGAGACGAGAAAGTGGTAGTGAAATCGAGTAGTGGGAAAGAAATATTCGCTGAAGTATGCAGTCACGCATTGCTGGTAGATGGTCAACCAGCCTTTACAGCTCCACTTAGTGGCACGTTTCTCGAGCTTGTAGGCTTCTATTTAAACTTTGGACTAGAGATTGCTATCTTTGCATACTTTCTACTAGGCATGTTAGCGGAACTGGAACAGGCGACGAGGATATATTTTGGCATCGAAAAAGATGAAATGGAAAGCGCTGACGCGATGCAAGCGCTTTATTCGGCGCGTAAGATTGACTTGTCAGCCTGCGCGTATGCAATTGAACACAATCTACATACCTCTGAAGGTTACTTGCTACTAGGAGAAGACGTTCTTGGGATGACTAGAATGTGGTTTTTGGTTACCATACTAGTCAAGGCATTTCTTTTGCTTGCATCTTCGGCCCTTTGTGGAAGGGTGATCATGCTGAAACTTGTAGCGATTCAAGATAACTTTATCGACCTGCGAGAATATCAGTTAGATCGATGGTGGCATCGATGGCTTGGAAGGTTTATGGGTTTCACAACACTCTCATCGATACTAACACTACCTGTGCTTTCGTCTCTTATGGCTCGCCTGGAACTGTTCTGTTTGTATGATGGAGAATCAACCGTCCATTTCGATGAATGGGCTTTAAATTCGTCCAACATCCTAGCCTTTCATCCACAGTTAAATTCAATTGTCGACGAAATCAAGTGGCTCATCGGCCAGACAACACTTCATCTATTTGTAGTGATAGCTCTCCAGTTCACGCTCTTTGCCTTCCCCACCTCCAGCATCTTGAAGCGAGTATTTCTGGCCTTCCCCGTCTCTATCGGATTGACAGCCCTTGTATGTGCGATTGGTCTTGCATCCATCCATGCTTTCCATTTCGTCGTTCAAAGCCAAGTAGTGGATGCAGAAATCTTTGGCCTATCCAAAGAGCTAGACTTGTCGATCGTCATTATTATCGTAGCTATGTGGATCGCCGGTACTATCTTTCGACTCTCTGCTGCCACCGGGCGATACATTGCTGATCGATCAGAAGGTGTCATGAAAGGCCGAGAAGCGGACGTTTCCAAGTCAATTCTAGAGCGTGCTGAAAGAGGAGAATTCGGACTTCAGGCTAAACGCGAAGCGCTAGTGACTCGAGTGGAAACACTTCAGCAAGAGCTTGGTATGATACGAATTACTCTCTTACGTCTCCAGCACCACGTATGGCTGCATCTCCTTGCCTCTATTCTAGGCATATATGCTTCCAGTACGTTGTATACGGACATGGCAGCCGGAACTGGTAGCGATGCTCTCAAGATAATCGAGGTCATTAGCTCCTTGTGGCTTGTACTTACTGTACTATCAGTATTCTACGTCAAGCAATTGTGGATGATGCAGAGAGAAAACCAGCAACTTGCTCCATATCTACTCAAGTTATAGAAGTACATCGGAAAGGATAGACTAACAAACAACTTCATACGAAGACATTTTATTAGTCATATTTAGCATGAAGTACTTCGTATGATCTACGTATTAATGAAAGTAGAAAACGTTTATTGATATGGAAACCTCTATCCAAATGATACCATAGATGAGGCCAAGTCCAGAAGAGGTAAGCGTTCAATATCAGCCCAGTCTCTAGACAGAAGCATTATCCAAAGTCCCCACGCACTGCTCTACGTCGAATTTAGCACAGACCATTAAACGTGTACTTCCAAGTTTCCAGACGTCGTTCAAGATGAAAGCGAAGAAAGCAATCGTCCTGTTCAAAGACAAATCCACTGCTACTCTTTTTATATCATTATGACCATCACCACTCGATCCATGTACATTACCAAGTAAAGTGAAAGCTTAAAAGACATGCTGAAAACATTTAATTTCTTTTATGTCAACTTATTCTTTTAGTGTAGTATCCAGCATGAAAACTTCTCGAGTAGGCAACAAGACGGCATCTATCTCGGACATACTACTCTTTGCACGAGTGACTTAGTGACGAAGACGACCTGGGCCATCACAGTTCGGACCTTCCTCGTCCGTCGCAAGCGCGGGCGCGTCCGTCAATTCTGGTTTCTCCGCTTCGGTTGGGGCAGGAGTCGGTGCTTCCGTTTCAGGAGCCTCTGTCTCCGGTACCTCCACTCCTGGTGCATCTGTCTCCTGTTCCTCGGTTCCATAGTCATTGGTCTCTTCTTCCGTAGCTTGATCAGTCTCTTCTTCCGTAGCTTGATCAGTCTCAAGAGCATACTCCTGCTGATCTCCAGCCTCACCATGCACCAAAGCGGCGTAGTCGTCTCCGCCACCGCCGTTGTTCTTGCAGTTGCAGTCGGCGCCGATGCAGAATTCAGCAACAGGGTGTCTGTGGTCGCTATCGTAGCGTCCTTCTTGATCCTTTCCTGCTCCGACATGGCCATCGACAACGCACAGGTTGTTCGCTCTCGCGAGTACGAAGTCGAAAATGGCGCCTCCATCGGCCCTGTAGTTACCACCACCAACCAACGTACCATCCCTGTTACCGACGGTTTTCAAGGCGTCAGTAAGTTGGAAGGGCGAGTCGTCCCCAGTGAGCAAGTTGTAGGCTTTGCTCTCCGGAGGTGCGTTCAGGTCTGCCGTGAACATGGCCAAGTCTTCCTCTTTACACTTTTGGGCCATTTGGTGTCGAATCAACTCGGAACTTTGCTCGTGACCAAGGCCTGGGTCGTAGTGCGTGTTAAAGTAGCAGACCGTGGCGCTTTCATCCTTGGTGCTCTTGAAGCGACCCCAAGTTACCACGCGTTGGTATTGGAGGCCATACGTGTTCTCAGCGGTTTCACTTGGATGGTCGTAATCGCCGCTGAGGTGAATGTCGCCATTGTCAATCACCTCCCACGAAGCCTTCTTGTACATGATATTGGTTCGTTCTGATCCAGCACAAGCATCTCCATCTCCCTTCACACATCCACCGATTGAAGCATATCCGTCGGTGGACGCAAGTAGATAATCGTACTGCTTCTGAGTATTCTCCTGTAGACCGATGAAATCGGGAGACTCTTGCTTCACGAAGCCAACCATCAAATCACCACGCCAACTGTCCCATGCGTTATCAACCGCGGTTCGGACATTCAGCGACATGGTCGAAAGCTCGACCTTGGCGTCGACGGCCGCAGCAATCGCCGCAGCCGAAAGGAGAAAAGCGGTGTTCACGTGCATATTTTGCCTGTGCTCGATCGATCAAGTTTCGGAATGCTCGACTCCCAAAGCAACATCGGGACGCATGCAATCGAATAGAAAAGGCACCACGCCAGTCGGTCGACCAATCATCAGTCCAAACTTTCTGGTCATGTGGGGATCGCGTCAGTTACAATTCGTCTACGAGCGTGCATAGAGCAGGAATAAGATGGATAGCGTGGATCATTTCGTATGTTTGACTCCTGCAGATCGATTCGGTCTTGCGATACAAAAAGTTGTTTGGTAGCCGTAACGACATTCACCGCCTACTCGGAGTCGTTTGACATGAATAAAATTTTTACCAAGAAGTCGAGTTGGGCATTGGATGAAAAATAATATTCTAATGCTTCCTCCGACCGTTTAAGGAACAAACGATCGATTCCCGACCGTCGTGCAATTGAACCGAATAGTAGAGAATATCAGAAATTAATCTCGTTCTATGGCTATTGGAAGGCGTATCCGGTAGTAAACATACGTATTTCAGGCTAGATACTCGATACAATCTGCTGGATGGACTAGATTCTCATCTGAGCTGAATCGTCGTACTTCGCACGTAAAAGCTCGATTTCAGGCATCTAGCCGCCACTTTATGGCAGAGTAGAAGTGCTGGCTACATCCTCTCCCAGTTCTCCATGGATTCCTATACGAAATGTCCGTACAAATGGCCATGTTGTTCCGGTGATTTTGTTAAATATAAAAGACTTGGATAAAGTATGCGTTATTGTTGAAGTTGGCACCAAAGAGCGCTCAAACAAGACCGCAATTACCATACTACAAAAGCACCAAGAGATTGTATGGCGTATATCTTGGAGTCGTCAATAGTATGAACACTGTTGGCAATCAACAAGAGGCGACATGTATAATTTCGGCCATATTTAGTAAGTCAACGATGAATTGGCAGAAATAACAAAGAAGTCGTTGATAAGCTTCCATCTCCTTGCTTAGCTTTCATTACGTTCTAGGGATGGACAAGATGACTAGAACGTGCGTACAGGAACTCTTACATCGATGCAGTTACAAGTTGTTTATCAGTAAAAAGCGATGGGAAAGCAGCTCCGAGATTTACCCGGTGTTCAAGCAATCCATACTGTTCATCAATCTATTGAACTAGTATTCAAGCCATCTAGCTGTCTTCCCTGCAAAAATCCAGATAATACTGTATTGTTTAAGAGTAGCTACGTATATTACTATGTTCGGGAATTGTCGTCATGTCCTCGATAATGCTGTACCTTTACCAATTATATCCGATTTGCTCAGACGAAACAGATTAAACGAGGCTTCACAAACATTGCGTTGTCATGCTCGTTGCCCCTTCCAAACAGTCTGACTACACCCTACGCATACATTCGACTCTGCTTTCCTTGTTTAAAGTACACAATTTGCTTCGATGCAAAGGATGGGTTCAATCTGCTGCATAACCAAGGTCGTGGTGCTCACACTACACCACTCACTGCCACTTCTTTGTCAGCTATGACGTTAGGTTAGAGGCAATTCTTTGTTCAGAGCATGCATTTAAAGACAACGATACATGATCAAAGTAAAATTGAATCGCAAAATGAAGTAAAGCGTACTGGCAAGATACAAACCGAGCATAAATCTCTCTTGTAAATGTAAAAGAAGAATGCATGGCTGCTCCAAACTTTTACCAATTCAATTTGCCCTATGGATGGCAGTAAGCGAAAGTCACATGTCAATTAGTAATAACGATAAAACTCAACTTTATTTATTATGTTTCTAGTTCCATGAGTCTCTTTGACGGTCGTACCTATCTCCGCTGCAGCTAGCGCTTCAATGTCGTTCATGTAGATCTATCCCACTGTCAACGCTATGGTGACTGCTGAATAAGCTTGGTAAACGAGTCAACAGGTGCAGCTATCCTTATCCCTCGCCACAACCGCACAACTTGTCAGGACGCTTACTATACATCCTCGACCATATCACAAGTAGGAATTCACTCAAGAGCTCAAGTCGATGGGAACTGATAAACTGCCGCTACAATACGGCGCCAACGACCTTCCAAAGGACTTTCGCCAAGGTGAAGGATTCCACAAGAATGCAAGGGGTCTCAACCTTTCCTACGTTACCGTCTTGCCACCCGAAAGCCACACGCTTCGAGGTGTCATTGTCTTCATCCATGGAATTGGCGAGCACTGCCGCCGCTTTTATGCCTTGTACGAAGAGCTGTGCAAGAATGACTTTGGTGTTTTTGCCTACGATCTCGTTGCTCATGGCAAGAGTGACAATGAGCCGATTGGGGAACGAGCTACCGTGGAAGACTATAAACACTTGGTCGAGGACACGAATGAAATGATCGCGCTTGCAAAAACGAGTGTGCTACCTTCCTACCTTGGTGAAAATCTACCTCCCTTAGCTCTGTGTGGGTTCTCGCTCGGATCACTCGTCAGTGCACTTACGGCAGTGTCCGCCGAGCAAAAGCTGCAAGCGCTCGTACTCGTTGCGCCAGCACTCAGTGTTGAGATGACGACAACTCTCCGTTTGCAAACGTACGTTTCAAAACCACTAGCAAGCCTCTTCCCGAAAGCGAGAATCGTACCGGCCGTCAATCCCGATTGGATTACTCGTCGACCAGGCTTTTTGGATGATTTCGTGCAAGACCCACTTACAACGACTGGTAATATCACCGTTTGCATGGGAGTCCAGGTAGAGAGCTATTAAATATTTATTATATGCAGCATACTCAATCATGTTGTAGACATTAGCGGGGATGCAGTCATTGCAGGCGGATGAGAAAGTGACGGATGCGTCCAGTGCTTTCTGTCAACTTTCACTACTAATGCTCATGGGTACGAACGATAAAGTTACGAATCGTAAAAGCGCTCATGAGTTCTACGACCGGCTCGCGAATAAAGACAAGGAGTTCCGGGAGTTCGATGGACTCTACCATGCCCTTTTCGATGAGCCAGAGCGAGAGGAAGTCATGCAGACTCTTACGGACTGGTTAAAGGCCCGCTTCCCACTGCATTAGACTGCATATGAGCCATCGTAACGAAGGAAAATGATAGTTGTGGATGTTTATCAACTTCCAGCAAATGCTTGTTCGTTGCTTCCTGCTCTTTCACCTCAAGTATTCGGCATATGCATACGTAATTATTCCAGGACATGGCTCTGCTGTGCTCACTGTTTATATAATCTAGTTCCAACTTGATCATGTTAAAAAGATGCCGACATTGTTCTAGGATGGCAGTAAGTGTATCTAAAACTTAATTTAAAGATCTAAGCAATCTACATCTATCTTTCTTTGTTCGAGATAGCCTGCAGTGTCGACCCACTGCTACCAAACTCAATCAACAGACACTTCCGTTAAAGTGAAGTCCGGAGACGCAGTACCCACTACGATATAGTAGGTCTTTCTGTACATCTCCAAGCTTTCAGTTCTTATAGATTTGGATTCGGACTAGTATCCACTGGATGCTTGAACAGTATATGAGGTCACAACGAATTTGGATGAGTTTGGGAACATGTCTATTGGTCTCGCCTTTTGATTGCCCACGCGAGGGACTAAAGTGAACAGGATTTGCTACCAACTTTGCAACGGAGATCGCTCACAGTCTCCAAGACGAAACGAATGTCTTTTATTGTTAAAGAAGCTGATGTTTATTTGGCATAATCGAGCGAAATTGGGTGCTCAGTTTCTTAAGGACGGCACGAGCAACTAAGAAATTCTCTAAAGCGCCTTAGTCGATCGGTTGATTTAATTACTGTAGCAACAGTGGAAATGCTAATGGGCCTGCCACTTGACAGAACACTAAATCATTCATGTATGCTGTGGCCAAAGGATATTTGCAAGTGTCTAAGCTTGATTTCAGTTAAGCTTCCTGTCTGTGTGCAATAGCACCGAGGATGCAATACCCGGAAAAGAGATACGATGGGATTCAGTGCACAGCTATGCGCACATCTATTCATGGTGCCAAAGACAGCACGATAGCAACCTAGCCTAGTGGAATTGGTATTATGATCGATAATGCCGACTTTAAGTCCCTCTTTAACATAGTTGGGGCATGCTTCTATGATATGCCTACAGCAAACACCTCCTTTCTACATTACTTTTTAAACCATTTAATATCCTCGTAATGGCATTGGAAGAAACTTTCGTACAATCAACTCTCTACATTGTCTACTTTCAACAATCGTTTAACTCGAGACAAGCAGCTTGAGGAGCAATGACGCAAGCGATTCCTGATCATATTCCGGTAAAGGCTACTACTCTGATATGCGTAGGATCAAGCAACGCAAGGGATGCTCTCGTGTCTTGTCAACTCTGAACGCCAGCACACTACCAAATCAAGGAAGAGTTCCACGTATATTTCGTATCTTTTCTAAGCTATTTTTTTATTTTCAACTACACTTCTTTCATTTCCTTGATCGAGTACATGCCCTTTGCACACAAAAGTTCTATTTGCTTATATATCTCCACCTACGCTATCCCTGTCTACTACCCACGAAAATATCTGCCAGGTGTCATAAGACTTAGTGTCAGTATGAAGTTGCCACCTCAGCATGATGTCAGCGATTGAAAGCTGCACGCCCTCTACTTCCTCTTCCATTATAAGCACATTAAAATACGCTCGAGCAAAGGTCTACTAGGCTATCTTGTTGTCCGTTGCTCTCGATTTCAATTCAATAGCCTACACTTCCATTAGGCACCTGATCCCGAGTTTCTAGTCAGAATTGTCAGCTGGGACGCAGGAACGCTAGAACACACGAAAGCTATCAGCGCGAAATCCCTTCCATCAAGAGTCCAATTCGAATAAGAATGCAGTCGGGCGTACTGCTCCTCGCTGTATACTCACTCGTATGTGTCTCAGGTCTGGAGTTCGTATCGAAGGAAGCGTTCTGTGATTATCATTGCTCGCCACTGCATATTCGCCAAGCATATCGCCATTTGCAGGAAACGTCGGAATGTAATGCAGCTAATTGTGGTACATATCGGCGACTAGCTGCAGTACAAGATGGAAATACAGGAAATGCTCGAGTACAAGGAGTAAATGCTACCAGTAGTAGCATCCAAGAAATCGATTTCATGGCCTGTCGAAACCTCCCGGGAAGTACTGAGCGTCAGAAGCAAGTCGTCTTGTCCATAGGTGACTTGGACTCGAATCCATTCAAGAATTTCCCGACCATCTTCTTCGAAGCCTATGATGCGCTCATAGCGAGTAATCTAAATGAGACCGAAGCTGTTGCATGCCAGCTCCAGTTCTTCCAGGAACAATTCTTCGATGATGCGCTTAGTAGCGACGACGATACAGATCCGTTTGACCAGCAACCGATGCTCGTCCGACTTCACAATGGAATGGATGAAAAGCAGTGTCTCAAGGACATCGATACGATATGGGATCGAGAGAAAGATGAAAGTTCCATCCCGGCGTTCCTTACACGAAGTGATGACGACACAGACGTAGACTATAGTGTCCTCCTACTACACATGGACAATCGTATCGGACAGCAACTACTTGATTTGGATTGTATCATTAGTGTCGTCGCCTTGCCAGCGATTCTAAAGCTCACTCCGTTCGCTCGAAGTGTCGATGCACCAGACACTTGGAAGGAATTAGAGGCACCTGCCTTGTCGATTGAACTTGTGACTGGCGCAGACCAGGAGAAAGCACTGTCTCGACTGAATAAACGCGTAGAGAACTCGACAGGGCTCTCGAATATCTTCTCTGCAGTCGGTGCGAACGACCTCGAGATGATCGCTTTAGAGGACTTTGAGACGTGGTCGAAAGCCGTCGCTGCCGTCGTAGATGATGACGCGGTCGAGTGGGTGGATCGGAAAGTCGAGATGACGATGAACGCTATGCTTCGAGGTGTGACCGACTCGATCGAAAACCGTTTCCTGTCCGACCAACTCCCTCCCGTCGTCTCGACTCATCGCGAGTTGGATGAGTACGTCCAAGACATCGTAGGTGTCAGTAACTTCCGGTCCTTTGGTATTAAAGGCTCAGGCATGGTCGTCGGTATCACTGACACAGGGCTCTACTTGGATCACGATCAATTCGATCAGGACGCACGTGACATCTTTGATCAAGCAAATACGTCTGCACGTAAAGTCATTCGGTATAATGCATTTGCAAACAAAGTAGATGAGAGTAGAGAAGTGACGTGCGGACATGGCACACATGTATCTGGTCTTCTCGCCGGTAGTTCCGTATCAGGAGAGTATGATGACCTCGGCATAGCTTCTGCAGCGAAAATTGCGTTCATGGATATTGGCAAACAAGATGAAAGTTGTGCTGGCAGCAACGGATGTGACGTCCATCTCGAGACACCATCCGATGTAGAAGAACTAGTGACGACGCAAGTGGAGGAAGGTGCACAAGTCTTCTCTTTCTCATGGGGTACAGGTGGGAATGACTATAACGCCCAGTCGAGGAAACTAGATGCATACATATATGAACATCCGAACATTTTCATCATTGTCGCAGCAGGGAACAGTGGCTCCGAAGGTTCAAGGACGATCAGTGCGCCGTCTGGAGCCAAGAACGTCTTGTCCATCGGTGCTTCTCTCAACGCACAAGCCTCCTTCTCGTCCTCTGCGACGTGTCCAGACTTGTTCAACGAGCGCACCGTCGCGTCGTTCTCTTCCATCGGTCCGACGATGGATGGTCGGCTCAAACCAGACTTGGTCGCGCCTGGAATGACCCTCACGTCTGCCGAGTCTCAGAAGCCAGGGACGAACATCAAGACCAATGGCATGTGCGACCTCAAAGGCTCGTCCCAAGCCACTCCGATCGTCGCTGGGATGGCTGTCCTCCTCCACGAATGGCTACGAGACGGATACTGGAAGCATGGTGCCAAGGACCCTGCCTATAGCATGTCCAACGTCCCTGCGTCGCTACTGAAAGCTCTGCTCATCCACAGCGGACGAGCGATGGAGCAGCGGATGGATGACTCGGACGATGGCATCACGTCTTGCGTCGCTCTGGAGGATCGTGCAAAGCAACTCGATACGTACCCAGACTATGACCAAGGCTACGGTCTACCTACCTTGGCAACGTTCTTAGGTTCCCACAACGGTTCGCTAGCGAATAAGGACATGTACTTCTATCCGAACGCATCGGACAAGTCGCAGCCGCGTGTTCGACATGGGGAAGAATCGTCCTTCTTATTCATGCTACGTCCAGGCGCGAACTTGCGGATTACGATCGTATGGACGGACCCACCTGGATCCCAAGGCTCTCGATCGATGCTTCAGAACGATTTAGATCTATTCGTTCGCATACCATCGCAGGATGGACAGCAAAGTACGAAAGACGTGAACACGTCTTCGAATTCAGTCGACACATCGACACCGCGCATCTTCCCACTGTCCGGTAAAGGTCAGAGGGATGGTATGAACAATGTCGAAATGCTTGAAGTCTCCTTCCAAGACGCTGTCTCTTTGGCGGAGGAAAGTAGTACCAAAATGGATACGACCCACGGTGTCCTTCTAGAGGCAGTAGTCGCTGGATATAGCGTCAAGGCTGGCAACGAAGCTGGGCAGGACTTTGCTCTCGTCGCGTCGTCCTTGTCCGGTAGTCTCGACACGACCTTGGCAGCTGATAAAGAGGAGGATGGCGGATTGCAGGCTTGGATGATCGTCGTGTGTGTGCTCGTCGGGACACTAGCCATCGTCTGTGTCTTGCTCGGCGTCTGGGCTTATAAGTATAAGAAGAAAAACGCAGATGAGCTGAGGGACTCGACGGCATCCGACAGTTCGACCGTGTCCATGGAAGTCAGTAGCGGAAGTCGGTATAAACCGACTGCCTCGAACAAGCAAAGTCATGTGAAGAATGCCAAGCCTTTTAGGAAAGGCAAGAGTAGCCAACACGATAAGAAACTCCAAGCTGGACGATATGTGGAGCAGACGAGTAATCGTAATCAGATGCGAGGTCGATGCGAGATACCAGGGACGCAGCCAATTCGTCCAGTAAAACAAAAGCACCACAGTCGAAAGTAAATTGCATGATCAAGGTCGACTAGGTCCGAGAAGCATACATGACGCCCATACTTGTGCATACTATCAATGAAAGAATTTACTTTTTACTTTTTCTTTTTCTTTGGACCACCCAACTCATCATTCGAATTATTTTGTCTGACAAAACTAATGCACATGATGTGGCGCAGGAAGTGGACGCACGTTGCGGCGCTGTGTGCACGCCGGACGTTCACGTCTCGATCGAAACAATTGCATCTAACGAAAGAAGAGCAAGATCTCTTTAATTTCATTAAGTATGTTGGTCGTGTCCATGCACCAAAGACACAAATTCGAGTCGCTGGTGGATGGGTCCGTGACAAGTTACTTGGTCGCGATTCACCCGACATCGACTTTGTCCTAGACAATATGACTGGCACAGAGTTTGCCAACAAGATCATCAAGTTCCAGGCAAAGCGCAATCTCCCTCGTGCCTCCATCGGCATCGTCCGAGCGAATGCTGACAAGGTACCTCCACCTCTTCCTTGCATCCGTTCTATACTAACTCCATCGTCCAGTCTAAGCATTTAGAAGTCGCTACTGTCAGTCTAGACAACCGATCTGTAGACTTTGTCCACTTACGCTCCGAAGTCTACAGCGAAAACAGTCGTATCCCAGACTCGACGCCATTCGCGACACCTCTAGAAGACGTCCAACGGCGTGACTTGACTATCAACGCTCTCTTCTACAACCTCCTCACCGACCAAGTAGAAGATTTTACTGGCCAAGGCCTCGTAGATTTAGAAAGAGGTATCATTCGTACGCCTTTGGATCCGCTCCAAACGTTCTTGGACGACCCGCTACGTATCTTGCGTGCTCTTCGTTTTGCTTGTGAATTCCGCTTTGATCTTGCACCAGAGATCCAATCAACTGTCTTGAATCACCCAGAGCTCCATGACGCTATGATGCATAAAGTGAGTCGTGAACGTATCGGCATCGAGACCATGAAGATGCTCTCTGGTAGCGATCCGCCTCGTGCCTTTGCACTACTTTCTCAATTCCATCTACTAGACCTCGTGCTCCTCGATTCACAAGCTACAAGTCCATTGACATCGCGCCAATGGACCGATGCTATCGTCCACGAAGCACAAGACCGTCTCGCTTTCCTCCATAAGAGTCGCTTAGCCCATGCCAACTTTAGCATCGGCTTCGTCGAAGCTCTTGGAGCTGCTCTATCTCCGCTCTTCATCGACTTTCAATCCATCCCAGAGCTCCCTCCTGTCGCTGAGCTCGATACGGACTGGATCGACCAGTGTCGAACATACTTTGCGGATAGAGACGATGACATCATACGTGCAGGTGTCGACTTCCTACGTCGTCAAGCAGACATCGACCAATGCTTACGTACGGATGAGATCGTTGAGTTGCTCAAGGTCAATGTGAAATTCTCAAAAGCCGGTGCGAAACGCATTGCACATATCGTCGAAGCCGTTGCAAGCTTCCCATCGAAAGACTTGAGTCCATACGACATGTACATCCATCTCATCCTCTGGACAAGTAAATACAGTGGCGTCCTCTCTCCTGCTTTATCCATCGTCGCTGCGTCCTGTGATCCAAACGTCCGAGAAGAGCGTCTAACGACGTACTTAAAGATGATCGAGACGCATACGCTAAAACAAGAACAAGTTTTTGGTGCATCGAAAGACTTTCATGCACGTAGTCGAAAGCTCGATGGACGAGACGTGAAGGCGTATCTTGGTGGCGAGAACGCTGGTCCTCGCATCGCTCAGTGCCTCACGATCCTCGCTGTCCATGAACTCATACTACCACAGGCATCACTAGAAGACGAAAAAGACTTTCTACATCGACTTGCCGTCGCATTAACTTGAAAGAAAGACATTTAGAAAGTAAACGTAAAAGTGAAAGTAGTCGCGTGTTTGCAATAGACAAAGAAGTAGCGTCTAGACGACGCCACCACTCGGCTGTCGGCCAAGCACCGAGTGGTGCGGACGCTGCTCACGATACGCCGGGTACGCTGCTTCCCCACCACTGTTCTGGCTGGTGTAGCCGCTTTGCTGGTTGTAGCTATAGCTGTCGGTTGGTGCTAATGGCACGTTGTTGATCGGTTGCTGGCGATTGTCTTGGCCGTATTTGGGTGCCTGATTGAACGGAGGCGCCTGCTGGTACGGCGTCTCCTGGTTGCCAGTATAGTACGGCGTCGGGGCAGGTGCATGCGGCTGCATGGACTGCTGAACGGCCGTCGCAAGATCCCGTTCGTACTCTTTACGGAAGTACCTGATCTTCTCGGCACGTCCGGCGGAGCTGAGGTAGCCTGTGACCGACAGCATGATGACGGAGGCGAGGCAGACCCAGAAACTGTATCCGTAGAACCAACAGGACCACTGATCATTGTCCGATTTGCACGTATTGTAGGCAGAACTAACACTATCTACTTGATACAACTTTTGTTGGATGAGCCATCCCCAGATTACAAGCGATACAGCTAATAGAAGCGAGGAGGCTAAAGTACAGAACGACACGACGCGCTCAGCGAAACCTGCAGACGGGTTAAAGACTGCGAAGATCGCGAGGACGAGGCTCACGACTGACGTCGCGGCACCTGTCGCTGTCGTCGCTTGTACAGATAAGATTGCTTTATGACACAAGACTTCTCGAAAGGCATCTCCGTCACCGAGCATGTAGTTTGGTTCTTCCTCTGATTCGCTACATGTCCATATGAATATAAGATGGAAGAGAATGTCTACTCAATTCGTACCAAAAGTCGCTGTATTGGAGCATCGTTTTCGATGCGTAGAAGGGCGAGTCGAGACCTTCGGTCGAGTAGAAGGCAAAGATGCCAAAGCCTTGGAAGACATTCTTTCCGTCGCGTTCATAGCGCTGCATGAACCACGCTGGGTAGACGAGTGCGTAGAAGGCACATCCCATGGATGCGAGGGAGAAAAGTACAGCTAATACAAGGTCGTCAGGATCATAGCAGGACCTTGGACTATAAAGTAGACGTACTTATCACCGTGTACTTCATATTGAGCAGCATCCCGAGTGTCTCGACTTGTGTGCTGACGCTCTGGACTTCTGTACTAGGGCGTAGGACAGACGAAAGTATTCGGACTGTATACTAATAAAATCCATCAAGTGCATCCAAAGGATTTGAAAAAGGAAAGGACCGGCATGTTCTTTTCTTTTTCGTGTTAAAAGCGCTCCTTGAGCCAGTGGGTGATGTACTCAAGTACTTGATCCTTCTCTGGTTCAAAGAAGATGCAATGATATAGCTCTGGATATTCCTTATACTCGCTATCTTTCGACACGATCTCTTGACTAAATGTCTTGTTCACATCGACGCTCACGACTTTATCAGCACCGCCTTGTACCATCAAAACTGGTACATCTGACAAGATACCGCCTTCACTCTTCCAACTCGCATCCTTCTGCACATTCTTTTGAGCAGACATGATCTGCTCGCCCATGCGCACCGTCATCATGTCCGTAGACACCAAAGGATCCTTCATATAGTCCTCGACAAATGCCTTATCGCGGGATAGACCTACCTAGAATGAGTACATTACTGGTACAAGGTTCCACAGATGTACCTTCGAGGTTGACGCCCGGGACGATCCGCGCGGTGGGCATCAAGACCGACAGCGGCTTGGCGAACCACGACTGGATCGTCAGGATGGGAGTCATCTCGACACCGACTGCTGGAGCGGCGAGGACAAGTCCTTGGAACGTATGTTCGCGACTTAGTAGCGTCGAGATGCTAACGAGTCCTCCAAAGCTCATGCCCATAATGATCCATGGGAGCGACGCATGGGAATCAGATAGTGCCGGCAAGAGCTCGTCTTTTGCATGACGCACGAAAGCGTTCGTGTCGTTGACAAAGTAGCTATAGTCACGAGCCTAGCGACATGTTATTACCTAGGTTATACACAGAAGTTCGATGCACATACATGCGCTCTCTCATCTTTCTGATCGTTATCGCTCTTCCCATGGCTTACGAGATCGTACGCAAAGACGCCAAAGCCATCCTTGCACAGTGTCTCGTAGACATGCTCAAAGCGTCCTACATGCTCACCAATACCATGCAGGAAAAGCACCACACCCCTCACAGTCTCTTCCTCCGGTGGGAACGTAGACACGTAATAAAGCTGCTGGCTACGAGCATTCGTAAACCTCCCTTCTCCCTGCCTCATATTCATGTCAAAAGTCGCTTTCTAAACACTGCACCATATTAATTGCACACAAAGACATACTAAATGTCAAATTAACAAAATATATAATTACGAGACAATGGATTTGTTCCTAGGAAATGGAGAAACATGCCAAGTAGATCTCTAGTTTCGATCATCTTTTCTACGAGTACATCAACCTCCCTCAATACTATAAAAACGCCTAGAAACAAGTACATGACAATGCAGAAAAATGGACGCTTATATTTGTTCCTACAAGAGATAGTCGAGTTTCCACTCTTGATAAAAGTCTCGTCGACCTTGGTCATGTCGATCCTCTTCCTTCAACACCGATGTCGGGTCGAACTGCGTATCCTGAACTAATTGCTTCACGACATCCTCGTCCATCTGATGCAATGTTCCACCCACAACCTTGGCCGCTTTGCCATTCGCTCGCAAGTGCTCGACACTTGCGACGAGATCCACGAGGTCCACGCCTCCATTCGCGACACTCGGGGCAATCATATCCGAGATGTAGGTCAATGCCTTAGGGATATCAATCTCCAAATCCTCCGCAAACTCCATCGTTTCGTCCAAAGCACTCTTCATCTCCTCCTTCGTCACCATCTCACGAACATACCAATCGGCAAGTACCTTTGCCACGGCATCACGTTCTGCCGGACCTTTTTCTAGACCCATATTCAATCCTTGTGTCGGGATACGTCCATGATGTTGACGACTATCTAGCTCATTCAACGATTCCGCAGCTTCCTTCAAGTCCTGAAGCGAGACAAACTCTTCCAAGATGCCATTCACCTTCTTCTCAAACTCCTTCTCCGTCAATTCCTTCTTCTCCGGCTTCTTCTCTTCCTTCTTTAGAGACGAAAAAGCATTCACGACCTTATCGTCCTTTGGTAGACGATCCGATTGACTACGCGTTTTATTCAATTTCGCACCTTTCACCGTCTCCCATCCGTCCACATCCTTCTGTCCACGACTCTTCCATGCATTTAATGCCGAGCCACCACGTCGATCAGGGAAATGAGACGTCGATTGACTCCGATTCGATCGCGTATTCGAAGCCTTGGCCTTGGCTTTCTCTTCTCTCGCCACTTCGGCATGCACCTCGGCGATCGTCATGGCTTTCGTCTCCTTCCGACGTGCCTGCCATCGATTCTGACGGAGCTCCAATAGATCCTGCAACATGAACCGCACTCGAGTGCAGAGGACAGCATTATCGACCTTGGAGAGGCGCTGGATGAGACCATAGTACTGCTTGACGAGGTCGAGCTCCGCTTGGTCTCGCACACTCGCCTCGAGCTTCTGTCCGATGGTCGATAGGAGGTTACAAAGACACTCGAGTGACTCTTCATCCGGCTTATTTGTGTCACCGAACAAGCGTTGGATGCACTCGTGCATGATCCGAGAGCTGAGCATCCGTTGCTTATACAACTCACCCACGAATCGAATGTGTCCTAACGTCGCGCGCTTTAGGATCAACTCTTTCTCGGCTCGATCATCTTCACTCAGGTCCTCCCACCCTTCTCTCGACGGCGTGACTTCGAATTCCTTCTGGCATTGCGACAACAGGAGCTTCCGGAAGAGTTTATTCGTATCTAACTTGTCCTCTCCCTCGACATTCGGCATTTCCGTCTGTGCCATCTTACTACATAACTCTGCATACATCGTCGCGAAATGCCATTCCATCTGTGCCTTCTGCAACACCATTTCAATCACACCATCAAGCACGGCTCTTGATCGCACGGCTACATCAATCAATTGATCGGATAGACGATCAAACTTTTCAATCGATAACTTATTCAGAATCGCCTTGGCTTCCTTTATGCCCTTGTCCGTCTCTGATTCTTCCGTGTCAAGACGAGACTTGCTCTTACTTGGTTTCCAACGCGTCTCTTCATTAATCGACAGAGGCTCATAGTTGTCCGATGGAGGTTCTGGGCCACGACCACGACCACCACGACCACCGCGACGACTGCCAAAGGATGCATTGCGATGAAGCGAACGAGAGGAATCCGAGCGACGAGGACCTTTCGACGATGGTGGCTTGGCGTTCTTATCATACGCGACGATGCTGTCGACGACAGATGCCGGCATCGGGCACACGGCTGGTACCATGTCCAAGAGCTTCTGGATCGAGTACACCAATCGCTTCTCGGCTTCTTCCTTTGCACTCGTGACAGGAACTGGCGTCTCATGCACGACAGGTTCTTCCTCAGTCTTCGTCGATTGCTCCTGCTCTACCTTCTCGGCAAAGGCAGCAAGAGAAGACTTAGCAGGTGCTGGCTCCTGCTTCTCTTCCGTGTCTGGCTCGGAGGCGGAGGATTTCGATGGAGACGACGTAGGGGGCGTCACATCTGATGCCTGTGGCTTGGAAGGGGTGGACGGCGTCTCTGGCACAGGCACAGATGGAGGGACAAACGGCTTGGCTTGAACATTGGGCACAAAGGACTTGGCCGTGGGTTTTAAAGACGCTTTCGAGCTCGTGGACGTCGATGACGACGTGGATTTAGCTGGCGATGGCGCTGCTGCTGCTGCAGGGGCTGGTGTTGGGGCTGGTGTTGATTGCAACGGCTTTGACGGTGTCCAAACGGGTGCATTTGGACTAAAGACAAAGCTCTTGGCATTCGCATTTAGCTTGGAAGCTGGTTTCGGACCATCCAGTGCTTTTGACGCAGTCATTGGAGTAGAATTTATAGCGTATACGATTGATCGTGTAGAAACTGTATAAGATAGAGGAAGAAAGCTGCGCGGTCGATCACGGCGCAGCGAAAAAGTAGTAGAGATCGACGGTCTCCTCTGTATATATGTAAGTGACGAAATTGTTGGTTCCAATGCTAAGTCACAGAATGCCACGCATCTGAGTAAAACTTCAGGTGGAATGCACATGAGTTGGATTAAAGAATTTGTATTGCAAGTTGGAAAGAGTGGAAACTACTTGAGCCATGTACAACGAGGCATACAAGTTCTATGCTTGCTAGTTTAGATGGACATGACAATGTTTATCTAGTCATGTCGATGAGCAAGAGAGGAAATGCCTTCAAATTGGTCAGTAAAGGACGTTATTGAGCTTCTGCTGGAGCAGCTTCCGCTTCCTTTGGAGGCTCTGCAGGAGCGGCATTCTCTGCTGGAGCTTCCGCTGCCGGGGCAGCTTCTGCCGGCGTTTCTGTAGCTGCAGCATCGGCTGGAGGGGCGTCGGCTGGTGGCACTTCGGCTGGGGGCGCTTCGGCTGCCGGGGCTTCCGCGGGAGGAGCTGCGGCGTCACCGGTGGCTTCACCCGCAGCTTCACCGGCAGCTTCACCGGGTGGAGCCCAGATCTCCTTGAGCTTGGTAAACTTTTCGGCGTCGTCGGCGCCGGACTCCATGACTGTCTTTGACTGTTGGAATTTATCGGCGTCGTACGGCGTGTTTGCGATCACAGAACTGGCACCTCCCATGTTGTTCTAGTCTTTCAGTTCTTAACTGCTGTCGAAGGGTAGCTGTCGCTGGCACCGTGCAAAATGTCGAATGGCCCGAGGATAAAACGGAAGACGTTGGAGAGACACGAGTAGCTATTTATAGTCATCTAGTGCACTCGTCCTCGATAGCCTATTCTAAGTAATAGTATACATGGTCTACATCATTATCCACGTACTCAAGCTTGCTAGGATCAGTTTCACAACTCTATCTTTAAACTTTGTCATTGGTGTTTCCATCTCTGCGCTACATCTCTTCAAGATCCGATGACGCACTCTTCTACTCGCACATGGGAATTTCTTGTGGAGTGTCGTAAAATATATTTATACTTGGAAATTGTATGCCACCCTACTTCTACATCCCTCATCTAATCTTCTTGCTGAGGTGTTTGGCCATTACAAAGCAGCCACCAGTTCATTCTAGCTTTCTACACGTACATCACAAGGAATATGTTGCCAGCAAATGTCCTCCGCCGAACTTCGGCACGTATCTCGACTACACAATTGGCTCGCTTTTCCTCTGCAGCCATTGGCGATGTGAATGTACACGTTGACGACCATATCGATTGTATCATTCCTTTGATACCTATCATAATGCTCTAGGTGGCCAATATTCAAATCCAAAAGACGACAGAACCTAAGGTAGACATTTTTATCATCCTACCTCGATTCTACCACTAATTCACGCCTGTAACTAGCCGAAACTACCCAAGGATCAACTTAAATTTGGCAAATCCTTCACGGACCACATGCTCGAAGTGGACTATGAAGGCGGTAAAGGATGGAGCAACCCTGTCATTCGGTACTTATTCTCCTCCCACGTACTGATCAGCATCCTATTGACCCATGGTTTAGTCCATTTGGCTCGCTCGAATTACATCCGGCCAGTGCTGCTCTCCACTATGCTCTCGAAGTACTCCTAAAATCTCTACCAAATCGCTATCACTTCTCATTTGTATACAGTGCTTTGAAGGTATGAAGGCATACGTCGACCCGAACGGAGACGTTCGTCTCTTCCGTCCAGACATGAACATGAAGCGCATGAACACATCCATGGCGCGCCTCTTGCTCCCCACCTTTGACGGCGAGCAGCTCGTCGAATGCATCAAGTAAGCTAAATGTACATCCATCTCTCGTTCTATACTAAATCTACTCTAGAGAGCTCATTAAGCTCGACAAGGACTGGGTGCCCGAAGGCGACGGGTACTCGCTGTACATTCGTCCGACTGGCATCAGCACGGATGATCACATTGGTGTCGGCCAATCCTCTAAAGCCAAAATCTTTGTCATCCTATCTCCCGTCGGTCCATACTATCCGGAAGGTTTCAACGCCGTCAAGCTCCTCGCGACAGATCACTACGTCCGAGCGTGGCCGGGTGGCACTGGTGGCTTCAAGGTTGGTGGAAACTATGCGCCTGGTATCTTGCCTCAGATTGAAGCTGGCAACCAAGGCTACGCGCAGAACTTGTGGCTCTTTGGAGATGACCATGAAGTAACTGAAGTGGGCACAATGAACCTCATGATGCATTGGGTGAACGAAGAGGGCGAAGATGAGCTCGTGACACCGCCACTGACTCGTGGTGACATTCTCCCGGGTGTCACAAGAGACTCGATCTTGGAATTGACTCGTGGATGGGGGGAATTCAAGGTCTCGGAACGTAAATTCACCATGCCAGAGGTCAAGAAAGCAGTGGATGAAGGACGCGTGAAGGAAGTCTTTGGATGTGGCACGGCATGCATCGTGACGCCAGTCAAGGCCATTAGCTACCAAGGTCAGGACCTCGACATTCCGCTCACAGGCAAGAGCGGCAAGGCTGGTATGCTCGCCGAGCGTCTCTGGGATGAGCTGCAGGACATCCAGTACGGCCGCAAGGAGCATCCGTGGTCGGTCCGCATCGACTAGAGCTACTTCAGCCGCGGATTCGTAGATACTGCGTCATAGACTCCTTTTTGACCTATCACAACACGTTTCCATCAACTTCAACCTCTTTTCTTTTCTTTTGGAGATCCTGTCGCTATGCTTTCGATTCGGGTATGATGGTCGTATCTACCTTCGTACTTCTACCTTTCCTATCGTCATGTTGCTATAAAGAGCATACTTTTACGTCTTTGTAGCGTATGGCAAGACCAGCTCAGTAGTGACAAGTCCAGAAGCAAATGCTCTTCCTACTTATCCTCGATCTGGCTACTTCAAGTACGACCGGATGATCACATCTTTTCATCATTTAACCAAACCAGGATGAACGCATGATATACATCACAGCATGCATACCACATATCTATCCACAAGCAAGATACGTTCGTCTCATCGAACAGCGTATCCTTCCTGCCTCTGCATCCTCCTCTTTTCTTTTTCTTTATCTTTATCTTATACAAGACATATATTTATTAAGTGGAACATCAAAAGAAGCAAGCAAGGAAGAACTTATTATTGAGCTCGATGAAGCATGCATTTCTCCAGGCGCTCGAGGACGCATTGCGTGAAAGGCTAGTAGAAATACCACCCAAAGGTCTCTTATGTGTACCCCAACAACGATCACTGGTCGCAGAGCCGCCATTGTCGAGTAAAGACATCAAAATGCACTTCCTCGTGCCTCCTGAAGACGAAGACACTGCACAACCGGGTGAATACGTCACTCTCGATGGTCCTCTTTGGCTACAATAGACTCAAAAAGCATGTATAAACATTCTTGTATCCTTAGGACGATATGTATCCATCCTCGGCTCTCACGTACACACGAAATGGGGTTTCTCGGATCAAAGGCAAGTGCGTATCTTGCTCACAGAAGACCGACAGATCCACCACCAGCAGGTATACACTGTTTACTAGTAAATACTTACTTTATAAGCTAATTTCTAGCCTCAGATCAAGATCTTACACGTCAGTCGTCCACTCTCCGGTGGTCTCGAGCTCCCAGAAGATCCGAACGAGATGGACGTCGCTACTTTTCGTCGTTACACTGCTTTACTTCGTTCTTTTCCTGAATATGAACTTTTGTTTACCGATCTGGATGAAACCATCCATGAAATCCATGACCTGTGCTCGAATCCAGAAGCTTATCTCGAGCATGCAGCTTCTCTTCCCAACGTCTTAGAAGAAGTATGGGAAGAAAGTGTCCAACAGTTATTAGAAAACAGTGCTTTAGCAGGTATTTCCGACCAAGACACACGTACAGACATGATGCTCCCGATGCAACAAGTCGTCGAGTGCTATTTAATGGAAAACATCTACGACACGCTCTTCTTACGTGTCCAAGACACTTGTCGGCAACAAGATACCGACCTCGCACATCTCTTACATGGCATGCGGCACTGTACGCCACAAGACTTTGGCATTCGACCAGAATTCCAAGTACTCTTTTACCTACACCACAAGCTCATACTTGTACTAATGTCTACTAGATCGACGGAAGAGATGCACGGGATGCACTTCTCTGTGTCTTTGACCGAAAGACACCTCTAGACATGCTTTTAGCTCTTAAAAACTGCATCGACCTCATCCATGCGTCTGTCACGAAGCGTCTACGTCAACGTCGTTTGTCTCTAGGTACTTGTCCTTCCTCTCTCCTTCTTCTAGCTCTACTCATCTAAGCGAATAGACTGGTTGGAACTCAGTACAGACGACATTCTCGATGAACTCTTATACGTCCTCGTCCAAGCTTTCGTCAAAGCCTGTGCTCTTTCCTATCAAGAGAGTGGTATGAAAGAAACACCTTGGCCACATACCTTTCCCCTGGCATCTACACTCGAGTACGTGACCAAGTTCCATTTCATCAATTCGAACAGCACAACGCTCGGGTATACTCTTGCAACTTTCCAAGTCGCCTTGGAATACTTTCTTCTACGTGCCCATCCTCCATCTAGATCTAGTGACGATGATCTCGTCCTCGTCCCATCGTCTTCCTTTATAATCCCTCGATGTGAAACAGAATATGCATATGGACAAATCGTCCAGAGCTTACAACCGACTAGTCAAGCGATAGATATAGACATACAACCTCATAAAGAGCTAGACGATCTAGAGGAGCCACCTTGTCCTTTTAGTCAACAACTTTTGATACTAGGTGATTGGTTCATCTCGGAAACGAGTACCGAAGGAGGGAATAGTGAAGATAGTGACGGGACAGACCAGTCCTACACGACGCTAGTTGAACGTGGAGGATTCCTCTCCGTTGATGCAGCTGCCTTCCAGGACCAGACGATCCATAGCGTTGGCGTCGGCAATCGATTCTTTGCCGTCGTCACGACGGATGGACACTTGTACACGTGGGGAGATCGTAGTCTCCATCGCTCTGGCCCTGGTTGGATGCGACGTGTGGAGGAACCGCAGCGGGTAAGCAGTCTCGCCAACCTCCAGATCAAGGAGGTGGCATGTGGCTCGTATCATGCGTTGGCGACGGATGTGAATGGACATGTCTTGGCATGGGGAAGCAACTCGCACTTTCAATTAGGCCTTGACGTCGCGGCGAAAGCGTCTCTCCCGATCGCTCGACCGACGATCGTGCAAGCTGTGAAAGGCACGTTCATGACGCAAGTTGCGTGTGGCGAGTACCATTCCCTCGTCCTATCGTCGGATGGAGAGCTCTTTTCCTGGGGAAGCAACGAATACGGACAACTAGGTAGAGCTAGTAATAAGAAAGAGGTAGGCAGCGTTGCGACTTGTTGGTTAGTTGAACGATGGGATGACGTCCAGTATCGTGATGGCGTCGCTTGTATCCGAGCTGGGCCGTCGCAATCCATGGCCGTTACCTTCTCTGGCGCAGTGTTCACGTGGGGGAGAGGAGATAGTGGACAGCTTGGGCATGGATGTTGGATGGATGTGGGCGAACCCAAGCAGGTGATGGCACTCGCGCCGAGTGACCAAATCCGGGTCCTCCAAGTTGCGGCGGGTGCGTCCTTCATGCTCTTCCTCGTCGCCACGAAGAGGAAGGGCGAGGCGTGGGTCTTTGTGTGTGGGAAAGACCCGGCCGAGTCGATCGTGGAGGACGAAGACGATGAACTCCCACTCTTCCCAAAGCACGTCGAGATCGGAGAGACCGTGAGTAGTGTCCCGACGGCCGTGTCGAGTGGTGAGAACCACTACGCGATCTTGTATCGGAATGGCGAAGTCGTCTTAAGCTCTGGTGAAACGACTGCCTCGATGGATCGACAGCAACGTGTTACCAAGATGGAGTGTGGTGGTAGCCATACACTCCTCTTACTTTCCTAAGTCAATGAATCAATAAAGTTTTTGAAATAAGTATAAAAATAAAAAAGTTGTATATACTGTAAAAAAGAAATACAAAAGAAAACAAAAGAAAAAGAAAAAGAAAGGTGTATTAAAAGACCGCGATCAGGACAAAGCAGCTGTAGACTAACGCTGTCGGGTACATGACCAAGTACTTCTGTTCACTCATGTGCAAAGCTTTTTCGAAAAACCTCGAAGCAGTGTGTGTACTCCAGAGGATCGAGAGACTCGCGACGGCGAAACCGATCAGACCTAAGTCTTTCACCGAAATCAAAATGTTCACGGCTGCGAGAGCAATGATCGGGAGGAGACAGTAGCCAAGGACGGAACACACGCGGTAGATGTCGATGGACCTCTCGGGAGACAAGAGGTTCATTAGCAAGTACATGAAGAGGCATGAGAGGACGCCAAATCCGTAGATATAGCCAAAGTGAACTTTAGCAGCCTAATGCATAGGTATATAAGAGGTGATAAAGGTAGACTAGTAGATGGATAGGTACGAGTAGGAGGCACATGCCAAATATGAAGCAAAAGACGAGCGGACCGGCGAGATCGGCATCGTCGAGAATGTGCTCATTGATCTGTTTCGTCGGTAAAAGGACCGACTGGGTCTTCACCCAGATGTGCTCAAAGTTAATGCCCAGCTCTATACATCCCATTAGCTTCCATGCATCTATAAACTGATAGACAGCAAGCTACCTTCTAGTAGCGGTGGTTCGTTCGCATAATCCTCCTCATCCATGTCCATGGGAGGCGCATATTCGTTCGTGGCATTGAGGTTTCCACCCGTCTGGCGACCATTATTGCTCCCTGGGGCACTAGAGAAGGATGCATTGGTATACTGCGGCTGGGCATAACCATCAGAGCCTGTGAACCATGGGCTTCCGCCACTTGGATCGTTCATCATCGTACGAGTCGAATATTGGTGTTTTTGCTCTTTTTTCTGATACGCACATGTTGCTTTTCGAGTTGTCCATGTAAAACGACTACAATCAAACATGTCCTCGCCACCACAGTACGTCGTCTTCGAGACCACCGTTGGTACCTTTACGATCGAATTGTACCATGCGCATGCACCCAAGACGTGCTATAATATGGCAGAGCTAGCGAAGAGAGGATATTATAACAATACTATCTTTCATCGTATTATCAAAGACTTTATGATCCAAGGAGGGGACCCGACCGGGACTGGACGAGGAGGCGAATCCGTCTACGGCGGCAAGTTCGAGGACGAAATTAATAAAGAGCTTAAACACACAGGCGCCGGGATTGTGTCGTCTGCGAATGCAGGTCCGAACACGAACGGCAGTCAGTTCTTTGTGACACTAGCGCCGACACCGTGGTTGGATGGCAAACACACTATTTTCGGTCGCATTTCAAGCGGCATGAAAGTGATCCAGCGCATGGGCCTAGTACCGACTGGCGCAGAGGATCGACCACGCGATGAGATTCGTATTCGAAAAGCATACCCATTTACATCGACGGAATAACCAGTAGGAAGATAATAGATTAGCTCTTAAGTTTGCTAGAATACACATTTCCACGAGTACCTTCATGTCGTAATAAATATACTAGACGATGTTTATACGCTTCTTCCATTCGCATCTATTGACTACATCCCACACACATTGCAACCGACCAGATATCCGACTAGGATGTGTGCTACCTTTTCTATCCCACGACCAGATACTTGATGGCTGCGTCATCTTCATGTTCAATACAAAGCTGTTCCAATGGATCACATGTAGGTATTCTTAGCTTACCTACTGACGTGTACACTTCGTTCCGAGATCGAGCGCTATGGCTTCCGGTGGTTGCCACTCGCCGGTTCCAATTCCTTCTGCCTTCGATCCGGACGTGGTGCGCGTAACTGCCGCGGTAGTCACGTCGGCGCCCAGCATGGAAGTCAATCATGGAAAGCAGCTGCATGCGTCGAACATGCCTGTAGACGAAAGGCCACGACGGTCTATACTATAAGGTGGACTAAGTTTCGGTATCTTGGACAAACGACATCTCAATCTCCTGCTGGCTGCCTTGCCTTTCCGCAAACTTAAAAGAATCACCCGTCTTAAGATCACTTCTTCTTTTACGCTGACAAGCTCAAGCGGACTTTATCCAGACACAAGATGCACGTGCATACCGCTCTCCTCTTTACTGCCGTCGCGACGCTTGCTGCCGTCGAAGCCAAAGTCGAGCTATCGACCATGTCGCTGAATGTCCGAACCTCGAACGCTGGTGAATGGAACGGACGACATGACTCGATGTTGCAGCTCATCAAGGACGAATCCCCCGACTTTATCGGCACGCAGGAGACAGCTCCGGAACAGTTCGAGGCGCTCATGTCCAACACAGACTATGACACGATCGGAGAATGCGCTAGCAGCGACTGTAACAAAGATGAGAGGACGAATATCATGTACAAGAAAGCTTCGTGGGAGTTGATTGACAATGGCGACATTGCGCTTAGTGGCTCTCCAGAGTACCCAGAAGCACTTGGCAGTAACTCATGGCGACTCGCCTTCAACCGACTGGTAACTTGGGGTCGCTTTAAAAGTACTCAGGATCCAAGTGCCACGGTCTGCTACTTTAACACGCACTACGACATGTCTCTCGGTCAGGTTAAGAGCTCCAAGCTCATTCGTCAGCAAATGGCCCAGATCTGTCAAGACGGAGACTTGGCTATGCTCACGGGAGACCTGAACACGGTCCCAGGCAGCATGCCCATCAGTTTGCTCACAGCGGATGACTCGCCCTTCCCACTTACCAATGCCTTGGAGGCTGTCGGTAACACGGAGGGTACGTTCATTGGCAATGGTGTCTTCTACGGCTCGGCATCGACAATCTTCGACTATGTCTTCGCAAGAGCGAAAGACCTGTGTATCACTGACGGACAAGTCGTGAGCAACGTTGTGGATGGCATGCACGATAGTGACCATTTGCATCCAGTAGGATACTTTTGCATTGGCGCCGACTGCACCTGCAAAAATAATGGTGGTGGGCAAGGCTATTCTGACAGCACTGACTTTGAGGAAGACGCAACGACGGACGATTCCACTAGCTCGGCATCTGCGCAATCCGATACCGACTTTCCTACAGATGACAATGCGTCTGAGCCTAGTCCGGAGGATTCGACGCAAGAAATAACTGAGGCGCCGGCATCAAGTGAAGTAGAGGACAGCTCTAACACCGAAAATTCGGCCGCATATGATGATAAGGACCCGGCAGCTGATACACTACCCGGTGCATCGGATGTGACGCCACCGACGGAGCCGATCGGATCATTGGGTGACGATTCGGAAGAAACGCCCATGCCCGGTAGTAAATGTACCGCCAAGCGCCGTCTCCGCAAGCAGTAAGAAAGATTAATGTATAATGGTGTAGCAACGCTGCTACAAGTAGAAAAGTCTGGTAGACTGCAAAATTTGTCCAATTTGCAATCATTTTGCTGCAATAGACTCACCTTTTGATTGCTTCGTCGCACTCGTGTACTTTTTGCTTTGGCTACCAACAAAGTACGTCCCAAAGTTGCACCCTCCCTGCTTTAATTTTGATAAAGCGTTTTTATAAATATATATCTTTATTTTATTACATTTAATACTTTTTACAAGACCGGTGTAAGGGATTATCCCTCTCATGCTGCATGTTGTAGTCAGCTAAGCGACTAGCGCTTCCGTCAGCGAGTGTGCTTCCAAAATCTTCAAAGTATCGGACGCAAAAAGGTCATCAAAACCATTTCCGCCAAAGCTTAGGAATTCAAAATCGTTTCCACCAGATCCAGGCTACGATATAAGCTTAGAATTTTCCATGCTCATGGATATTGGGGATCCTGTTAATTATGGGCGAACATTTCCAAGAGCCTTGCTTATAATGAGGCTCTACTTATGCCTAGCTCTACGCACGAATCTTGATTATGCTCAATATAAATTCAACCCACCTATGGAGGTGACTTAATATAATGAAAGCTGAGAATCAACTATTCATTTATGCACATACGCCTGTACCGACTTCACCGATCTTATCTGTATACACGCAGTTAAAGTTGCTGTATCTTATACTTTCATCACGTCGAGCGGGTTCAAGACGACAAAGAGCACTACTGATACGAATCTTCGGCATTTCTATTTTCGTGGCAAGTACTGTTCTGAAAACGTTTGATAAATGGAAATTAGATCCAGTTGTAGATCCCTATTCGAGGATACTGACATCGTACTGATCGAAGACACCTACTAGTGATGAACGCAGTTTCCATTCGAAATCCTTTCGAGTTTTATGTATTCTCAACTTGACTTTCGATAGAAGACAGCAACCGCAAGGAATGTCATTCTTTTAATAGTAGATGGTATGACCCCAGTGTGACTAGAAGGTTTAAGGGCACGAAGCCCCAGCCGTGGATATCTTCTAGAAGAGCAGAGAATGACTTCTACCCGCTATATTGCTCTATATAGAAATCGTGCACTGGTCTTTTCGTGCAATTTTAAACTACGCTTTAACCTTTCCTAAGCGTGATCTTGCAAAGGAACGTTACCCTAGGAACGCATACAATCAGTATCGCTTTATATTTAAAGTTCACTTATACTGTTGATATTATTTCCTAATTGAAGTTGTGATGAAGTTGCCACGTGTGCCACGTGCGCCACGTAAACGTCCGGCCGCGGTCACTCTTTCCACAGCGTAGCCTCGATCTGTGGTGTCTATAGAACGCCGAGAGTGGGAGTAAGCTTTCCAACAGCCTCACTCTGACTAGACTCGCTAGGTTACCACAGCAATCTGGTGCGTCCCAGTCATGCTTCTATCTCTACCAGCTTTTGTGCTGCAACTTTCGATTATAGCTGCAGAGAGTAGTAGAATATTCCTCTATCCAACGTGCTACACATGTGTCCTTGTCAAAGTCTGAATATTTGTAGTCACGAAAGGATACCAGACTACCATTGATGACTGGAGATACTTTCGCCACGTCAGCCTTCCACCTGTTAAACTCCCGCTGATGATCCTCATGGTAACCCAGGACCTACTACAGAGATTAAATGCACAAAAGTCTAGATCGGGTTGAGAATTGGTCACTCTACTGACGTGGCGAATTTTATACCTGAATGCGTGAGACTCGATGCTGATCAAGAGCTCGATCATTTCCAAACTTCATCCATCGAGCGCAAATCTAAGATGCACTCGCCTTCCACTCTCCTACTTTTAGCCGCGGCGACGCTGGCCGCCGTCGACGCCAAGGTCGAGCTTTCGACCATGTCGCTGAATGTCCGAACCGCTGTTGATAACGCATGGGACCATTGGCGTGGTGATTTGATGGTTGGTTTTGTGAACCAAGTGTCCCCCGATTTCATCGGTCTGCAGGAGAATACTCAGAAGCAGTACGACTATCTACTTGCGTCCACCGACGGATATGCTTCAATCGGTGGATGTGTGGAGGGAGATGGAGGTGCTTGCGCTGGATCAGAACGAACCAATATCATGTACAAGGAGGCTTTGTGGGAGTTGATTGACGGTGGTGACTTTCATCTCAGCGGCGATGACTACGACCATCCAAGTGAAACCGCTGAGAACACGTATGGCCTCCAATACCAGCGCGTGGTAACTTGGGGTCGCTTCAAGAGCACCAAGGATGAAAGCGCCACGGTCTGCTACTTTAACACGCACTACGACCCAGGCGCTGGCCAAGTACAAAGTTCCAAGTTGATTCGGCAACAAATGCTCAAAAAGTGTAAAGAGGAAGACTTATCCATGTTCACTGGAGATCTAAATGCGCCTCCAGAGAGTGGGCCGCTCACTTTGCTCACTGGAGATGACTCGCCCTTCCAACTTACCGATGCCTTAGAAGCCATTGGCAACAGGGATGGTACATTGGTTGGTGGCGGTGACTACAAAGCCACTGCAAACTCCATTTTCGACTTCGTACTCGCGAGGGCGAAAAACCTGTGTATCACTGGCGGAGATGTCCTGGCAGGAAAGGATGAAGAAGAACGCTACGATAGCGATCACAGGCACCCTGTTGCTGATTTCTGCATCGGCGCCGACTGCAGCTGCAAGAACAACGGCGGTGGCGGAGGTGACAACGGTAATCCCGATGGGAACAGTGATATGTCTGGTAACGAGGGATCAGCTCAACATACATCTGATACACCGGCACCGAGTGAAACGCCTGAGATGTCCCCATCCGACACTCCAGTGACTGGGGGCGATGGCCCGGCGCCACATACCCATACGCCGAGCAACACGCCAGACGATGGTCCAGGAAATGTCAGGCCTGCGACTGAACAGTTGAACGAGTCTTAGAACAGAATCTGTCTGTTGGCAATGCAAGAATTCAAGCCGTCTCCGCAAGTGATGGAACCAAGTCGCGTATGAAAACCAACCAACGTTTCTACTTGTAGATATGACTAGTAGACTTCACAACTTGTGAAATTCTACACTCTCTTTATGACAATCAAAACCGATTTTTCAATTACTCCAGTACTCTTGGCTTCCACCACAACTTCCATGCGATCTTGTCCTGCTCAAAAACGACTCTTTAAAGTTTTCAGATGTCGATATGTACTTGTATCATTGTCAAATCCTCTGTCTATAGCAAGTTCATGAAATACTCGCCAATGCTTTCCTCTCCAGTGCACGTATTGCCCCAGATGATGGACAGGTGTCATCTACTTCGACATAACTTCAAGGACAGCTCCTTCGTTTACATCATCAATCCTCCCTTCCAGATCATCCGTCCCGTAGATACGATCCTCCGCACAAGTATGGCAGACGACGCGATTCGAAAGTATGGACTAGCTACTATCATGGAAGGCACGGACGGCTACATGAAAAATAAACGGGGACAAAAGCTCTATTATTGTGCGTTTAAATCGCGATCGGGAGCAGACATCCGAGGTACGATCTGCTTCTTGCACGGCATCGGGGAACATTCGACACGATTTGTAAATTTATATGCCGAGTACTGTCGCCAGGGGTATGCTGTGATCGCGTACGATATGATTTCCCACGGTCGCAGCGACACCGAAACGGACGGTCTCCGGGCGCATATGGAAGATTTCTACCATGCTGTCGACGACACGAACGAGTTTATGACTTATGCTAAACAAAATGTTTTACCTCGCATGGAAGTATCTCCAACGCTACCACTCGTCCTCTCTGCCATCTCGTTCGGAGCACTTGTCAGCCTACACACTGTTCTGTCGGAGAAACACACATTCTCCGCCATTGTGCTGGCGTCGCCGGCCATTGCCGTGGAGGAGACGCCATTGCTGAGACTCCAACAGGCGATGACGCAACCGCTGCTGTGGTTTGCTCCGAACAGGCGAGTGGTACCTGGAGTCAACGTCGATAAGCTTTGTCGAGACCAGGCGTTCATCGATGACTATCGGAGTGATCCTCTGGTCATGTCCGACAAATTGACGACACGAATGGCAGTGGAGATACTCAAGGGAATGACGCACTTAGCCGAAGACAATCGAGTGAGTGATGTGACCGGGATGCTCCAGCGAACGCCATTGCTCGTCATCCAAGGGACAAAGGACAAGGTTACCAGTATGACAGCCGCAAACGAGTTTATCGATAGACTGCCATCGACGGCAGATACCGAGTTCAAGACCTTTGACGGGTACTACCACTGTCTGTACAATGAGCCTGGGAGAGACAAGCTCATTGGGTACACCATGTCGTGGCTAAGCAAGAGGGTGTCTACCGTCCCTTCGTCCCGACTCTAGCTGTACTGAACCCGCGGAGATGATGACGCCAGGTAGCTACATTCCAAGTTTCTAAAAGATGAAGAAGCACGACGTATCGCTATCGGGGTCCAAATGACAAGTTCTTTGCATTACATTTGAAGTTGTGTACATTAATTTTCAATTTTTAATTACGACGAGTTGGAAGGGAAGTTCGTATAGAAAAAGGCACTCGGGCTGTCCGAGTCATGGTAACCTCCACAGCTTACTGGAGGAGCGAACGGTCACTCGACAAGAGGACCGTGTAGTGATGGCGACATAGACCTTTGATCTGCCCGTTTTTCGTGCAGCTCGGCAGTCGGCAACGACGAGTGCCGCCGTGGAACTTGCACCTGCCCTTGGATTGCGCAGACTTCTTGCAGCCGTCGACACAGCAACGCTTGCCACCACCGTGCGCAATGCAGTGTCCACCGCCCTGGTCGCTGATACGGCAACCAGGTGTCTGACACCGACGTCCACCGCCGTGAGCCTTGCAGAGGCCACGGGAACGGATGCCTTTCACACATCCTTCGACCCGGCAGGTGCGAGACGCAGGTGCCTTCTTCTGCTTTGGCTTTTCAAGCAGCGACATGAAGGACATAGGTGTCATGAGCTGGGAATCGGACGTGCGACCCCAGTCGGTCTCATTGCTGTCGTAGCTAGCGTACGAAGTACTTCCGTCCGATAGACTAGGCTGTTGGTAGTAGGTAGGTGAAGGTAGTTCGAGCAACAGGTCCGAGTATGCAGAACAAGTGGAATCAATAGAGCTTCGAGTATCTGATGAGTCGTACCCACATGACATCTCTCGCACTCGCTGCATCGTGAGCTCCGTTGCGATGTTGATGGGGTCCAACTCTGGTATCTGCAAAGATGGCATCGGTGCCTGTGATGCTGCGAAACCCATGCTAAGAGACGGACTAGACGCACCCATCAATGGCGCTTGGTCTTCAAAGACATCTCGTAGCATCTCTGCGTCCCTCAACTCATCCTCGAGCGTAATGAGGTTACCCATAAAGTCACGACGGACTTCCGGCAAGTGCAGCATAGAGTCTTGTGGCGGTGTCGAGTGAGCTGCTGAAAGGTCCAGACTAGAGGGAGAAGCAAAGAAATCTGATCCTCGCTCTGTCGGCTGAGGAGAGAGAGACGGACTTTGCTTGGAGTCCCGATGATGTCCAAATGTCTGTGAATCCAGTCTAGTGCGTAGATGCATATTGCTTTCGTCTTTAACATTTTCCTTGGTGTCGAAAGACATGATGATACCGTCGAATGTCGTGGCGGACTTGTGCAGTAGCTGCCAGATTGGGAAATAAGATCAGGCGAGCGACATCGTGGAAAGCAGCGTTTGTCGCGACCGGATTAAATAGGTACGAGAAGCAGAAAAAAGCGATTTCTACGCGCCTTGCGCTCTACAAACTTATATGATACGAGTGTCGTCGAATTGAACGTCGGAAAAGTTATAAAGTAGGATCCAAGGAATGGAAAGTTATATGGCAAGACTAGTTGATCGTTCGTGTCGCAACGAAGACTCGATTTCGTATAGTGTCCAGATATGCCGTTTCAGGACGGGATTCATGGTGACCACAAATTTTGACCGACCTACGCCATTGGGAAGATACGAAGCCAAAGGCTGAGCTACTCGTCTGCTATGGTGGAAAGAGCGTATCTTCGTCGAAACGCGATGGCGTTTGCGCTCGTGACCAGAGGTATATATGTATACAGTATCTGGTATCGAAGAGGATGTGTCAAGCAAGCGACGGTGAAACCGAGTCACTTTTGCCACCCAAATCAAAGCCGTTTCGTGCCTGACGTCAGGGACGGCCTGCGGAGGCATGCAGCACCTTTCGTTACTGGCCATGATCGTGTCAAAAAAGGTATACGTGATCGGCATCACAGCCATGCATGTCAAATGAAAGGGCCTGCAAGTATCGTTTTACTACGCTCTTCGTCGCCCGTCGCAGACTAAGGTCAGGCACATGATGCAAGTGAGCAACGGGAACGGACACGAAAGTGATCACAAACTCCATGCGAGTGGTAGATAGAATCAAGAAACGTGGTCAGAAAAGCGATTACTTAGTTGAAATGACCTTCAAGGATTGCAAACACGATGCTAAAGTTCCTGATTTCCTCAAACGGTAGCTAAGAAGGAAGTACGAGTAAAAGAAGACGAGAACACAGACTACGCTAGATGCTCGAAGCTTAGTTCTGAACTCACTTTCTTTCTTTTCGAACGACATCCCGATCATTTTTGATACGGTTTGTTCCAAATCCATTTGTTTCCAGAGTACTTGATCCCTTTCTCCACTATAAGGAAAGAAAAAAGATAACGACGTCAATCCGAGGCAAGAGCAATATGAATAGAAAATGTACCTGGGCAACCTCCATGCAAACTCATCTCATCACCTTGCCCATTCGGCAGCATGTCGTAGAAGACAATGACCTTTCGCTTCTTCGGAGGAACCTTCAACCCGTGACTGCAATCGTTAAACTTCGATGGTTTCGCTTTCCCTCCAGCACGAGGGAAGACCGTATGCCCCCCTTCTTCCACATCCGACATGTACCAAAAGACCGTGACCATCCGGTTGCGGTAGCCATGCTGGATAGTCTCTAGCATGTCCTTCTGTTTCTGATGACGATCCACGGGGAAGTAATCTAAGTGCTGGTCATACTTTTGCGTCGCTTCATACCGAAGTACCTGCACGTCTTCTTGATGTGTCACAGGTACTTTGGTTAGATCTGCCGTCCGCTGGTCTATTTCACGAATGACCGGGTGCGCCGAGGACGAAAGGAAGTATGTGCTGGATGTCCGCCAGTCTGTCGCAGGACGACCTTCATGGCCGTCTGCATGTGCGACACCGGACGGAGCTAAATGGTCCATGGATTTTTCCAAGATGATATCAATCTCTTCGTCTTTAAGAAACTCCTCCACTTCGAACACGAGTGGAATCATGCTCATGGTCTTGAGCACGACATCTCCTCGTCCAGACACGTCATGTACGATCCGTTCATGACCGACACGGACGCCAGGCCAGATGAATTGACCTCCTTCAAACATGAAGACGATGGCGTTTGTCATATCACCGAGCATAGACAAGCGATCTCCTGTAGGTGTAAAAAAAGCATAGGGCTGTTTATGCTTTTTTCCATGTTCATCCTGCGGTGGAGTATAGTCGACCAACTGCTCTACGTTTCCACGCACAGAATTCAAGTCATCTACACTTTCCATCGATCTATTCTTAAAGTTGCCGTCCTTGAAGGCAGTAAGGTAGAGCCTAGAACTCAATGAGGTACTTTAGCAACTCATAGAAAGATACTATCTACATACGTGTTCTGAGGTGTCCGTTCGATGCAGACGACATGGAAACCCTTGACAGGGTGCACATCCGTTAAATACGCATGTGCGTCTTCACATACAAAGCTGCTGCCTCCATTAAATGCCGTGAATCCAGTGTCATGGAGCAGACGGTGGACTTGGGGTGGCAGTTGACTCGGGTCATAACTAGCAACGGCAACTGCAACTGCTGCGGCAACCACCAATAAAGTGAGTATAGTAGACACACTAGATCCGTAAGTCGATGTGTCCTTCGCCTTCGTCGAAGGACGCTCTTCGCTCTTCGCTTTCGCCATTCGGAATTTCCTGATTATGTCGATGAATCCATAGTTTCTACAAACTGCCATCATCACAAACGTCGCCATCGATCAATACTAAGCGTCATGAAGCCGTATATTCGCGTGAAGCGGCATAAGACGACAGTGTTTCTAGATGTCGAATTGACAGATACATTCATGCAAGTGAAAGAGAGGCTCGGGTTGCTCTTTGATATGCCAGCTCAGAACATGCAGCTCTGGAGTGGCCTCCAAACTGTAACATCGACTTGTCTTGTGAGAATAATCGAGTACTTATGCTACTTGTAGAAGGAAAGCAAAGAGTACCCGGATGCAGCTGCCTTATCAGACCATTCAGTCCAAAGCGATACTATCGTATACATGTGCTGGAAGAAAGAGAGTACTTTTTTTTCGATCGATCCCTATTTCTATCGTCTCATGTCCATATCTAGACTCGGATCAGTGGGAAGAGCTGAGCGTCGAGAACGTTGAAGCCATGCCGACGGATGCACCCAAGTCAGAATAAAACCTCGAATACAAACTGTCTACTCTTCCAATCGATCCTGTCCGCTTGCCTGTCGATTGCTCGTACAAGTCGCAGCGTTTGACTGTTTCGCGATCCGTGATCCGAACTGGATCGCTCGTTTCGCCAGCGCCGCGCAGCTTGTCAGACCAAGCTGTCGAGCTACGAGTCGCAAGACTAGTTTATCTCCTTGTCCTCGTTCCTGCGTTAGATCACATAATGCATCTACTGGGAAGGCACTAATCAATCGAACGACGTCTTCGTCCAGGAATGGGAACCGAGCTTCCCGCCCATGCGCAGCGATGCACCGATCGTCTCGTCCAAGATTCCTCTTCCATATCCGACCGAGGTCTTTGGCGAGTTCCGAACGCAGTTTGGCTTCTCCACCCTCTTCCAGGGCAGTGCGATGCCGTCCGTACCCCGCGAGCTGCTCGTCGGCGCCGATACCAACGAGTACGACGCGTGCCTTGGTCTCGAACGTTGGCACAGACACAGGCATCTCTACTGCCTTTGGGGGAGGTACATGCGTCTCATGCACTGGACATACAGGTACGGACGGAAAGGAGTTGAGGAAGTGGTGCAAGCGGTCAAGAGAACAAGCAAAGCCTATGTCTACGAGTTTAGTTTCTAGGGAAGCAGCCGCACGTGGGTCCAAGTTGGATGCATGGAGCTTTGTGAGCTGTCTACGTAGGTATCCGCAACAAACTTTGCAGACATCATAGCAACAGCCATCCTTGTACTTCCTGCTACATCCAATGGCAGGACATTCCCTCGGATCGTCTACTACGTTTCCATCAAAAGGCTTGAAGCCAAATAAACTGTCATTATGGACACTTGTGTCCTCTTTCTCAACTACATTGTCTTGGCTCTCATATAGATGTCCACGTCCTCTCGCGAGGAACCAAAAGGCTGCACCGATATTCAAGTCCATGTGCGTATCACTTGGATACAAAAGCCTTTGGATCGTCTTTTGATGCTGTTGGACATGATTATATACTTCATCAACACATATGAAGCGCCATCGTCGGTCTGGGTAGAGCTGACATAGCTCATGATACGATGCAATGGCTGCTTTTCGATCTGGTGAATGAAAGTTCGAGGCAGCGTCAAAGCATATATTGATCAGGTCAATCGGTTCGTTCGAACGTACGTGTGTGTGGGTAAGAGCAGCCAGTACGACTGAGTCGAGACCACCAGAAAAGAAAACGGCAACAGGAGACGTATCTTTACTAGTTTCTACATATGGGATGCTCTTGACGCGTACACGGACCGAGTGGTCGAGAGCTGTAAGCAACGCGTTCATGGCAACATCAAGGTCGGAGAATCTGGTACGATCCACGGCTGGAGGGATGAGAGGGTACGAACGGTAACCCAGCTTCATCTCTTGTTCCTGGAAGGTTAACTGGAATATACCAGAGGGTGGGACTTCCTCGAAGGTCGATGGACAGCAAGGTGTAGCAGAAGAAACGGAAGAAAGACATAAGCGGGTGTTGTAGTCCCAAGGGGCACTCGATCGATCGCCTGTCGCGACCCCATATAAGAGATTGGTCGTATGACAAACGTGACTAACTAGACTACGACGACCGAATCGATCGTGACCAAAGTAGATACTGTTCGTAGCCGCATGAAAGTAGATAAATGCAAATGGTCCATGGATGTGACAAAACACGTGGGTGATAGCGTCAGCGTCACCTTGTGCCTTTTCTAGCTCACGCATAATTGCCTCTGTGTCATTACTATCCGTAGAGGTCATTGCATGAGCCGTGTTGCCACCAAAGACTTCGCCATTGTAGCACAAGACGTTGTGATGGTCGTCGACGACTGGCTGCGGAATAAGTTCTGGACCACGGAGGTGCAAAACTGCACCATACATGACTGCATACCATGGATTTGGACATTGTAAGGCAATGCAGTGCGACTGGTCTGGTCCACGAAGCTGTAGCTGGTTGTAATCGACAAGCGATGTCGCGTCGTCCTGCGGACCAATTTCCAATCCAATACCACACATTGATGGCTAATCGTCTTGGGCAGTTCCAATGCACACGTATGTAGGAATGGGAGACCAAAAGGAGGTCGAGCGAGCTACTAAGCCGCTACGCACGCGTCGTACTCAAAGGCCGATTCAGATAGTCGTCCGAGGGTCTAGTCACATACAAATTCCAAGTATAAACTCATCTAGACCGACAGAGGTCGATTAGATCCATCTCGTCGACATCCACCCACCTCCTACCATGAATAAACTCCATTTGTATAACACAGACTCCAGTACGCTGCTTTCCATCCTCGTACTCGTCTTCCTCCCATGTATTAAGAATAAGAGGTTCAAGTACAATAGGACGCTTGCAGTTCGAAGCAAGAACATATATAAAGTTACACAGGTCTCCAAGTCGACTGAAGAGGCATACAGAAGAGGGAGCTCGTCGCTTAGGGCGTCTCTTATTCCATACAAAGAATACCTTTAGCCATACAAGAGTATGTCCTCCGGCTTTGGCAGTCTCCTCGACGTCCAAGTACTCGGGTACTACCGAGCTTTGCATCAAAACTCGAGTAAAACCTTCTTGGCTTATGTCCTCCAAGTATCGACATCATCCTCCCGATTCCTCGTCTATCGGTAGGCTCTATTCCCCTACGTGTCCACATCCTGTCACTCACCTCGCTACTAGTCGCTACTCTCAAATCACTTCCTTTATATACAAACTATCCATCCACTCGACTGTCCATCTACCACCCAAATACTCCCTACAGGTCTACCCACTTACGAAAGACCAATTGGAACAACGATTCCTAGGTCTAGACGCTTGTCTTCGAGACGTCTTCGACCAACTCGTTCTCCAGCGAGAGCAAGGACTCCATCATGACGACAGCTCTCCTGCCGGACAGGACATGCAGATCTTCTACGACTTTTTAATGACACACAAGAACCGTCCACTGCGTCCAGCAGGACAGCTCCCGGACTGGGCGAAACCCTCGTCTCTATCTCGACGAGGCTCTGACGCTAGTAGCATGGCGTCCTACCATCGTCATAGCTCCGTCATCTCCTCTCCAGCCTCTTCGAGTGACAATGGCTACGGCCTCGAGCAGTCCACGCACGCGCCAAGCACGAGCAGTGCGTGGCAGGACGCAGAGGACGTCGATGTCGACACGAGTGTGGAGGAGGCAAACCCTAGTCAAGACCTATCGGATGTCTTTCGAAATGAACTCTTGCAGGCGGAAAGTAATCTCAATGCGCTGTCCAACTGCATCAAAGCGTATCGTAAAGCCACGAGCGCATGGTGGCTCGCAGCTGATGCCGTCGCGGATGAATATCGTCGAGTGGCTCAGATGCCACTCCTTCAGTCTTCAGATGATATCAACAGCCATGCAAAAGCACTTGCACAGACACACAATCGACTCGTCGATGACTTACAACCACGTTTTGATAAACAATGTGACCAAGCAGTGTCCTCTTGTATCGATTCACTCGTACATGAAGTCCTGCCAGAGGTGAAAAATACGCATTGGACGAGACTTACAAAAGACGGAGGATCGAGTCATCCACATCAAGTAAACACTTTTCAAGTTGAAATGGACAGACGAATGCTTGAGGACAAAATGAAGACACAAATCCAGGAGAGTATGCAAGCACTCTTTGAGCTCCAGAACACATACTTGGAAGAGATGAAGAATCGATTGAATCCATGGATTCGTCCAGATGGACAGAAAGTGGACGTTGAAGAAAAGGTGGACGTAACAGAAGATGTTACAGATGTAACGGAGGACGAAAATGTCCACCAGTCCGAACAAAGCGTCGATTCACCCTCCAATGACATGGAAACCAACAACCTCTATGTATGGGGTCGACCTCCGAACGTAGAAGCTGGGATGCCACTCATCTTGCGTCCAAAAAGCGTCTCACTCGCACAACGTCAATCGATCGTCCAAGTGGCATGCGGTGGGGAACACGCGCTCTATCTCACTGACACTGGTGACGTTTACTCCTCTGGCGACACGAGCACTTCGTTCCTATCTCCTCATCTGCTTGAAGACCTAGCCCTCGAAAAAGCACTGCATCAGACGAAAATCGTCCAAGTGGCATGTGGTGGAAAGCATTCAATGGCATTAAATGACGTCGGTGAATTATATTCATGGGGTAGTGGAGAAGATGGACGATTAGGGCATGGCGACCTACGAGATCGTAGTGTCCCACGAAAAGTCATGGCACTCTTGAAAGAACGAGTTGTCCATGTTGCTTGTGGAGGTGCCCATACAGCTGTCTTGACGGACCAACATGCTATCTTTACCTTTGGGCGCGGACGAAATGGACGCCTAGGGATGGGGGATACGAAAGGTCGAGATACACCACAGGAAGTCACTTGTTTTGCTAGTCGAGGACAGATTGTCCATGTCGTGTGTGGATGGAACTTTACGTGTGCTCTATCGGATCAAGGACAAGTGTTTTCGTGGGGAAAGCAGACGGAAGGACAATGTGGATTAGGGTACTCGGATAAGGATCAACTTGTACCGAAGAAAGTCGAGCGATTGAGACACGTCATGGTCGTAGACATGGCATGTGGATATACGCATACGCTAGCCCTCGGATCGAATAATCAGATTTATGCATGGGGATTAGGCGAGTATGGACAATTAGGTCGAGGTGCAGTCTACCAGCCAGTCCCGGAAGTTGTCGATATGTCCACTAGTCTAGACGCGAACGATAGCATTCGTCGCGTCTACGCCGGTGCCTTCCACTCGGTTGTGACAACCGACGCAAATGTCGTCTATGCATGGGGTCTCAATCTCTACGGTGCCTGTGGTCTCGGCCACACGACGAACAAGGACAGTCCGACGCGGGTGGACACTTTTGACCACAGCAAAGACCTATACCTAGCATGTGGACACAAGTATACCGTCGCGCTCGAAGCGTCTCAACCGCGTATTCCGCCTCATATCGCCTACTTCCAAGCGTCTCCATCGTCCCTAACCCCACTATCAAGCAACAAGCAACGTCGACACTCGTTTTCAGACGTGATGGACTCCGTCGCAGACTCGCCACAATTGTCCTCAAGTGGATCACCAGAATACTCTGCTGCGGTTCGACACACGAATCACGTTCGAGAAGAAGAATTACGTCGCGCGAAGAAATTGTGGACAACGAGAGTCCTCAAGGACTGGAACGAAAGTAAAGACACACCTCTGGCACAATCGCTCTGGAGACGAGGTATCCCACCATCCATTCGAGCGAAAGTCTGGCCGCTCGCGATCGGAAATAAACTCAAGATCACGCCGGACATGTACCAGATCTATCGCCGACGCGCGAGATCGACCAAGACGAGAGCCCGTAGCGGCGACCAAGGCATCGGTCGGGAACACACGCTCTCGATGATCGACACAGACCTCCCTCGCACCTTTCCATCTCTCCAGCTCTTCGATGCGACTGGACCGTACTATGATTTCCTATTAGAAGTACTAGAAACGTATGCTTGTTATCGTCCGGACCTGGGGTACATCCAAGGCATGTCGTACCTCGCGGCGTTGCTCTGTCTGCATATGCCCCAGGACCGTTTCCTTGCTTTCCAATGTCTTGCCAACCTCATGGTGCATGAACACTTATTCTCGTTCTATCTCTTGGATAATGAACTCTCGGGTGTCTACTACCGGATCTTTGATGACTTCCTCCAAGCAAGACTTCCGCAGCTACAGCAACACTTGAAGAGCATAAATGTCACGCCATCCATGTACCTCATGAACTGGCTGCAAACGCTCTTTCTACAAGTATTGCCGCTGGAAGCTGCGGCGAGAGTCGTGGATAACTTTCTGCTGGATGGCACGGTCTTCCTGTTTCGTGCGGCCATGGCGATCCATGAGCTGCTGCTGGATGACTTGATCCATGCGCCATTGGAAGAAGCCATGCCGCTGATTCAAAAGAGTCGGATGCATCAGGACGTGTGGCAGGAACGTATCACCGAAGACGCGCTCTTCCGGACCATTGCGAATGTCACGGTCCCTCATAAGATTTATGCGTCTTTGGATGATGCTGTGAATGACGCGTTCTTCTATCAGAAGAGGAAGGCAAAAAAGCAACGGCGATCGTCTACTGGTGATGTGAGCTCCTTGCGAAGTAGTGGAGGACAGAGCGCTGGGATTGGACGAGTGAAACGAGAACGGAGGCAGATGTATGCTATTAGTGATACGCTGAATGGTGTCCTCGGAGGCGTCTGAAGGAATGCGAATGCATAGAAGAAAATTAGTTTGGATATTGATATGAAAAGTATATATCCTTTGTATGTTGTTGATGGTAGCTATAGCTTGATACTTGTGCATGATTAAAGCATCGGACGGATAGTTAGAAATGTTCTTGAGGAAGAAATACTATTGGGATACAGATTGTCCTTGGTGTCGTTTCACGATGAAGAGATCTTTGATATGTGCTGTTTGGTAGTAGCATGAGAATGCGCTGAACTGGTCGAATGGTCTAGACTACCGCAATAAGTGTTATGTAGCAGCTATGAAAAGAACTAATACTTGGTCGTGTAAGCTGTGTATGCTTACTACTTATTCGAAAGCTCATAGCCTTACGACAACTTTGTACGAAGAAAGTTACCAAACAAGGTAAAAATTATAAAAAGAAATACATTCAAGAAATAATTGCTGAATAGCACATGTTGACGGTTACTACAGGAGTGAATTAAATGTGCTGGTAGATCCTGCTAACTTTCACGCTCGTGCAGCTTTGATGCTTTTTTAAAGAGATATCAGTCGTGAGCTACCAAGTTGTCGATCCAGGCATTCCTTTCGCCCAGGGTTTGAATTTTTTCCCGTCGAAAATACAAACATCTATACATTCCGCATAATTATTTTCCAAACCCTGCTCTTGCGAGTATACCAAGAGGCATCAGCTTCAAATAAATACGAGGAAAATATAAAGTTGCGGAGATTCTGCTAGAAGCTCTCTCTCAAGGGCAAGCATTTTGCTTTAGTGGCATAGTAGCATGTGAACTTGTCGATTCTGGGCTAAACTTAAAAACACTTTCAGTAAAAGGAATGATACTAGAATGATATTATATCCATCTCCATCGTTGAAAATACTTGTGGTATATACGTTTATTAGCGATTCGAGCTGGATTAAATTGCATAATATACGTTATCTAGATCATGTCGTGGTTTAATCCTGCCGTAAAGGCAGCAGTGAAGCTTTGTTCCGATGGATATTTGCTTAAGCCACACACATAAGTGCTTTTAAGTATTTTAGAGTTATTTGATAGTAAATAAGAAAGAGTATGATCATCTTCAGCGAGCGTTTCATGCGTCAGTTTACCAACTTGTACCTTAATTTAGGCAAGCAAAGCCGATCGCCGTAAACTACTGCAACATCCAGCGGTATGCAGGCCTCTACACCATCACGTAGGGCATCTACGAAGTTGCAAAGGGCAAGGCGACTTTGGGAATACTTCCAAATATCTCACAAAGGCAATTACTCTGTCGAGAGAATGCGAGCGTTCCGAGCGTATTGTGAAACAACATGGATCAAGAGCTTTGGTATCATTCTTGGGGTACCAATGCCTGCCGTAATCTGTATACTTGGTCTAGAATGTATTCCGTTAGCATCTCCAAGCGCAGGGTGGAAGGCGAACTACATGTTCTATCTCCGAGCCTTTGGATTTTTACTTGTATCCACGATTTGCGGTTGCATTCAGGTCCTCCAAGGCCATCCAGAAGCTTTCTTATCCCCCAGAATGATGACTGTCACATTCGTCCTTGCCGTCACAGTGGAGATGGCAACACTCGTCCTCTTAGGCTACGTCTGGATATTTCCAGTTCCTTTTGGGCTTCTCTTCGTAACCGTTGCAGGAGTTCTGCCTGTTGCAATGACATTTATCTTCGTCTTCAAAACGACTAGCTCATCAAATCCCTCTGCCTATCGCACTATAGGGAGAACGACACTAGTGTTGATGGTCGGACAATCTGCACTAACTGTTGTCTATCCAGCCTTCTCTGCAGTGTTTATCAGACTTCAAGGGATGGAACAAGCTGTACTGGTGCTCTTGCTGCCAATCATCAAAGTACTCATGAAGAATTTCATCGCGAATATTTATATCTCCATGCCGAAAAACATTATACACACGACAGTTTTCTCTGTAGAAATTTTTAACGCATTTTACGTCTCCACGTGCATGCAGGCGGCCGTGTCTCCTTGGTCCACTGTCATTCTTATACTATTCGATGGATTCAACTCTATCGCAGCGCTTTATAACGTCCATAGAGCATGTCAAAAAGTATGCGAAGCAAAAAGCAAGCTGCAGTGTCACCAGCAACAGGATCTGCTATCCATCGTGCTTCAATGTGTTCCAGATCGGCCCAAGTCGACAGTCGCAAATGAAAGTTGCGTAACGACGAAAGAGATGCAAAGTCCTAAGAAATGTAAAGTATCTCCTCTGCCCATGGAAAAGAAGAAGGCTGTAAACAAAGTTGACATGTCCAGTCAGCAGACACTTAAAGAGACAGCCATCATACCATTCTCTCCGACGATACATGAAGTTAAAACCATCAAGCATCTCAACGCTCCGAGCGAAAAGCGCAGAATGACGACTAGTACACACGAGGTGACCATTTCGGATGAGGACAAGGCTTTGTTTTTGCGGCAAACACAATCTCTGCTCTTCCGATGTGAATATTTGGCATCGCTCGAGTATGTCGAGTTCGTGGTGCCGTTTATTTATACTATCTACATGTCCGTACTGCTCTACTTGCCGAACGCCAAGTACCACATATACTTTCGGCACTTGACAGAAAACAAACTTCACGACTCTATCGACGGCATCGCTTTGTACGGAGGGCTAGAGTTCCTTTCGTTCATTGCATTCGTCTCGTATATCCGATGGAAGTTTGGCTTCAGTCCGATCAAACTCCTTGGTTTCACGCTGGAAACACAAGGGATAATTATCATCGCAAGATCTGCCTTGTTTCTACTATTTGTGGCGCAGATCCCATACCCTCATTTTGGTACGCCTATCGCTTCTACTGAGGTTTGTCTACATTAAATTAATTATTGGTTTGTGTATTGAAATAGGTATGGATCTGACGTTCCAATTCGACTACTCTGACTATCCGTAGCGAAGATTTAGCGT
>JAADVB010000145.1:0-47911 GCA_023334545.1 Salisapilia sapeloensis | reverse complement strand
AGAGTCCCGAGATGGCGGAGAGGAGGGAGGATTTCCCACATGAGGTGTCTCCGACGACGGCGATTTGGGGAAGCTCAATGTACTGGTCGAGTCCGAGCGTACGAAGGCGATCCACGAGACGAATCGTTTCTTGATTCGATAAAGATGCTAATAGCTCGTTACTTGATGCAGTCATGATGACAGAGGATATAAAGTAGATATCTGAATCCCTTTCCTTCGTACTCTTTGTATGGTCGAACTAGTTCTGATAATGCATCCTTGAAGTTGCATTGTCGGACGGTATTTGATATCTAGGCCATTTTTGTAGTGTAGAAGATGTGTATAGCTAAAATGGGTCGATTTTATTCTAGCTTGTATGTTTGTTGTACTAGTTTTATGTGCCCTATCTTCTGTCTTCAGCATGAAAGATGCACAACATCAAAGCAGATATGCATGAAGTGAGCAACGATTAATATTTACGCAAGTTGTTTTGCAACTTCTATTTGTCGGCCCGGGTATCACAGGAGATCATACTTTCATATGCTGTTGTTCACCTGATGATGCTCTAGCTATATTTCTTGAATACATAAGCGACTTTTTGAATTTAGTTGGTCTAGGCATTTTTTAATAACGTTTTAGCATTAACGTCTTTACTATCGAAGGCACACTTAAAGCACACAGGTGAGTGATGGAGCATCCGAGTATACTGCTGTATGCGGGACGATAGAGTGTACCACTAAGATGAATTCATGGGATAACCATAGCTGTTGCAAGGTTATAGTAGATTTTTATTTTTTACATACAGATAATCAGAATGCATGTATGCACCCTTGTGGTTTATTGAGTATTGTCATCCGCTCCCAGCATTTCCATTTGGACGTAGCTTTATTTCATATCCTTTGGAGAGAAAGATAAGATCCCTGTAGCCAATAGTTTTGGCAAAGATAGATACTCAATGGGTTTTCGATTGCCATCCGAAGTAAGGATTGAAATGTAAAGTAGATGTTCAACTAAGATCTAACTGTCCCTGTGATCCATAAAGATCTGGAAGTAAAATCAAGATACCCAGCACCTATGTCACGTCTTGAATGCGGTAAGCTTCGTCCACCCGCATGAAGTGTTCGAATATGCTTGATTCCAGCATCTACATGTTGTGAAGTTGCTGCTGGTTGACCTCCGATCACATCACAAGAAATGCAGAATGACGAACTTATAATATCAAGTGATTCGCACCTATGCGACTGCTTTCATAGCAGCCATTTACTTAACTTAAGCACTTGATTTCAATCTTAACTTTTATCAAGCTGCAGTCGTTGTCAGCTTGATCCAGGGTGACGCTGATCTGCAATTTCTTGGTTCGCAACACACATCAAAAGCTCCAGCGATAGCAGGAATCTTTGGACTCAACACAGGTCGTCCGCGATTTAGACCAAGCTGAACCGATCATGTTTTCAGTGGTTTTTAAGCATCATTACTTGCTCATACTTTAATTTAACCTTGTGGAAACTTTCGCTCCAAATGAACTTTGTACCGATGCATTGCTGGACAAACAGCACCTTTTTGACATTGGTCACTATGCTGACGAAAACACCTTGTTCAGTCAATGAGTGTGCAGCCTCTATCATGAATGACACGTTCATTAAAGTCAATTCGACCAATGGAGCAGCCAATGTTATCATAACAGACGAGAGCCGGGTTTTTAATGGTCAAATCATCCTGGTTAAAAGGTTCCGTATATTGCACTGGTCTACAAAACCATTTAGCTTCCAGACAATTCATATCAAAGTAAGATATGCACGGGCTTCTTTGTTGCAGAAAAGTATGTTGTGACTGCTGCAGATTGTGCGCTGGAAGTGGAGAATGACACATCGCCTTATCGACCAAATGACTTCGTACATGTCAATGCAAACAGGCAATTTGTGAGGACGAAGATGATGATGACATTTTGTGTCAAGTTACCAAAGTATACTACAACGAAATGTTTTCTGAAGATGGGAACGTCGATAAAGATTATGCTCTTCTTGAGCTCAAAGAGGAGATCGAGGGAATGACAGTAGCCAATTTAGCCACTGCTGGAGAAAAAGAGCATATAGTCATGAATGCTATAGCAAAGTTATTTGGATACGGCCTAAGTACTCGAAAAATTTACATTCAAGACAAATTATATTTGAGGGAGGGAGATGTCATTATAGATGATCTGCCATCATGCAAACGCGGGTACAATGAGATCTATCCCATGTATGATCGAACGATGAAGCATTTCCCGAAAGTGAAAGGCACTATCATTTGCACCTACAACCGGCGAAATCAGGATTGTCTAGGCGATTCCAGGGGACAACTGATCGTCAATGACAAAGTAGTAGCTTGGCTCAGCTACGGTCTCTCGGAATGTGGTGAATTTAGTCCAGCATTTCACATTCGCATATATTCGATATTGGGTTTCATTAGCAAGTACGCGCACTTGGACTTGAACGTCGATCACAGGCAAAATGTAAACGACAGAAGTACATAGAGCAGCGTTTTGATCGAATAGCAATATGAGGCCACCAAGGTAGCGAAGCAATAGCTTTATGAAATATAGTCGCTCTGTATGGCTGCCTAGCGCTTGCTCTTGCTTTGTTAAAAAGCATGTATCCTCTTATAAGTCAATGATCCGAAAATCGATTGTCGCTCATATACACAAAATCATTTTCACGTGTATGTCTACGAACTCAGAGTGTTAGTACGAGACATAACCATAAGCCAAGCCATTCATCAGTTTTATTAGCTGCCGTGGAATACACTTAGACTTGGTATTGGTTCGATGGCATGACATGGAGAGTTGGAGTTACCATAGACTTTAGGCATACCAAATCGTATAACCTCAGACGCCTATATTCTACCGAAATGAGCACGCCCTCTATCTTTATAGCTTCATATAGTGCCCATTCCATGTAGCAGTATTGCTCTCTGTCGCGATCGCATAAGTCGTTTAGTTCATCTTATCGAAGAAAAGCTCAATAGTCAATTCAAAATGACAGACCTAAATAAATCCGCAAGAAAGAAGCGCCGAACGATTAAAAGAAAACAGCCAAAGTACTGCACAACATACTCCTTCAATTCCTAAGCACGATACAGTCGGATAACTTCTCTGATGTTGCCACGACAAAGCGGACATATCTTCGTTGATCTCATGATCTGCTCCGCGCACGTCATGCAAGTAGCGTTGTGGCCACAAGGAACACACACAGCCGACTGAGGTCCGTCAAAGCAGACAAAGCACTGGTTTTCATACGATGGAGGCGGCACGGCAGGTTTGGTTTCCATCTCTACCTCCCTTTCTGCGCTGTACTCTATTTCCATCGGAGGAGCGGATACTGGCATTTGTTGCGAGTCTTGCGTCTCTCTTTCCAACAGCAATCCGTGCATCCTCTTTGTTTTTCTTTTAAACTTGCCTTTGTTTCTAGTCCGATGAGCTCTTACTTGAACACGCGGCACACGCATATAGCTGTCAAAGTAATTTTTCCAACCTCGGAACTCATGCGTATCTAGAGCTGCAAACTGATAGTACCTGTTTATAGTCGACATGCGATCACGAGTGCCGAGTAAAGTAAAGGACAGCTCTTTAACGTTGAACCATTTGTTGTCTATGGTCCGAATGATGCCATAAGATGGCTTGACGAAGATAACTGAAGTAGGACAAGAAGGGCGACTGAGATCCAGATGTGAATGATAAAGGTCGAGTTCGAGTTTGTCGCGAGTATCGCAGGAGAGAACGAGGCAGTAGCATCGGTTCCATGAATGCAAGGTATCCATACCTGTGACTGCAGATAGCATATTCCCTGTTTTCTCGTACATCCATCCGATATAAATACACAATTTCTACTCGTCACATTAGTATTCCCTCCTATCCGATATGCTTGTGTTTTTACCTTTTCCAGGTATTCGATGCACTCTTGTAGGTCACGAGCATTCTGAGGTTTCTCCCCGTTCCTCATTTTCGCTCGGACAAGATCCAATGCAGTTTGGTTCTTGCAATTTACTTGAAGGATGTTTACAGTCGGATGGTCTAATAGCATCTCCACCACTTTGGGTCGACCATGACGGCTTGCGAGATGCAATGGCGAATTACCATGATGATCTGTCGCTGTACATCTCGCAACACGTAGAAGTATCTGTACACATTCGACATGACCACGGACACAAGCTCCTGCTAAAGGTGTGCGACCAAAACAAGGTTCCTTCCATTCGGCATAACACCGTGTAGAACGATTCAACTGGCGTACAGCGTCACGTAGGGCCGTAGCGTTTCCATCATGAGCAGCATTGTATATAGCTTCCCCCCCTGTATAGGACCATTGATCGATGCAGCTAGCGATTTGGCCCATTCGGTCTGGTATGGCGTTATCAGGATAATCAGGTATGAGCAAAATGGATACAAGCAAGTTGAAGTTTAGAAGAATGCATGTAACGACCTGCACTTAGCATGAATACGTTGTTACCTACGAGGTTACTATTTCAAGTCTTGCGATGTGTCCTTGTCTACATGCTCTTGAGAAAGTCATCGATATCCGCAATAACCCGGTGCTGTTTCAGCTCATTGGCAAACCATTTGAGAATGTCTTGTTCACGCTTGGCCGTGGCATCAATCGGAAGCTTTTCCTCTCGCCATTTACAATTGGTGGAAGCAACTCGCCCTGACTTCATTTTGTCATCGACATTATCCGTCGCTAGCCACTCTTTAAAACGAGCACGCAACGAACTGGGAGACCACGAAATGCTTGATAATGGTGCAGTACCGCAGTCGTCGAAGCACCGGAAATGGAAGGACGCAGCAAGTAGGAAACCGTAGCGACTGTCATACTCGATTTCAATAAAGACTGGCAAGTCATTGGATGTAGGTGAGTTAGTCATGGATCGTAATGATCCAGCAAAGTCACCATTGTCCATATCATTTATCTTTCCCTTGACTACAGATGACACTGCAGACCTAGTTCGTGGCAATTCACCTGAAAACGTTGATTTAAACGTCGCGATGCGATGACGGAACTTTTGTCGAATCGTCTGTGGTTCTCTTCTACCCCGTACTCCCCTTCGATCCAAATGTGCTGCTTCTCCTTTGCATGGAGTGCCACAATTGTCTCGCCAACTTACACTCCGGATTTCATATGCCAATTGAGAAACACTGTCTTGCTTTTCCAAGGACCTTGACAGCAAGAAAGATTCGAACGCTGGAATGTCAATAGGATAGTTGAGTTGTATCTTAAACAACCTCTTTCCGAATGCGTCCATGCTGGCCTCATGCTTCTTGTAGACATAGAGAATAAGAATGAAAAGCAGCATCCAGATCATATTGATCGTAAAGAAAAGCATCGGCACTTCGATGACAGATGCCGCGAAGTCTTTGACCCACGAAGGTACCCCTACGTTCAAAGTGCTTCCTGGAAAGCGGTCAACTAGAGCTAGTGCAAAGCTTCCAGCAACGAGATACTGCACGACATCAAGTGACATGGTCGATTTCTGAATGTCCAGTTCCGAATCGGCCAATGCTTTAGTATTGACTTCGACGGAGTGAAAGATGTCTTCTAGTTGAGACGTATTCAGGACTTCAGCCATTTGGCGCAAATTCACAACTTCATATTTAGACGCGTGGACTAGTTTTTCCAAGTCCTTGGCTCGTAAAAAGATATCTCGATGTTGCTTCGTCAGATCAAGATAGTCGAAGATGGATATTTCTTCACTACTAGCATTCTCTGATTGTTGGGGTATTTTGACATATTCCAAGGACTCTAGCAGATACCCGAGTGTATCTGTGAATAGAACAAGGTCGTTTGTCGCCTGATTTAAGAGCGTCCGAACGGATGACAAATGAGACGGATCTTCGCGTGCTTTCAAGATGAGGTCACGAATGCTCTTGAGCAGTTCCTCAAGTACGAAAATTCGATTGAAAAAGCTGCGAAGGAACATCTCTCGACATAGTAGAGAAAAGTAAGCAACAAATATGTTTTCGTATCGTTTACCGGCCGAACCAGCAACGAGCATTCCGTCTCGACCCACAATCATAACGCTTTCGTCACCGATATCGTAGGAGCAATGAATATCTCCAATCACTTGCTTTAGTTCATTTTCCAAATCCCCTCGATCCATGTAATCACCACCAGACAAGAATGGTTCAATATGATCGGCACATATCAAGTTAAACTTGCCGCGATTTGTGATATCTCCTAGGAACGCCATGTCCAGTAGTCCAGTCTGATAAGAAGACAATAAGTCGTCCATGACTTCCGATGAATCTTGGTGGATGTCCACAAGTAGTCGAGAAAGCAAATCCACCGACACGTGGTCTGCACGTTGGTGCAAGATGCTATCAACGGAAATGCCGTAGAAGATGGTACCATCCACATTAATATGAATGCCAAAGTTCTCAACTTGGACAATCCCATCGTCTTCTGGAAAGTTAATTTCTGCCTCAAAGTTAATGAACCGAACTGGGTTGTAATCCAAGATACGAACTTCCGTCAACCCCGGAGGAACTTCGAACAACGTATCGGTCGGACGGTCATCAATGAGAGACGTAAAAAGTCCGCCTTGGCAACGGTCCATGGATCCAAGTCGTTCATTCAGAGCCACAATCTGATTCGAGCCAAAGGGAATCCATTCCCCGACGAGGCAAACTGGATTCGACAGCACAATTGCTTCGGAAAGTGTATCCCTAATGGTTGATTCCCCTCCTGCGGCTTCGTCTGCACGATGCGCATTCGATGTTAAGGATTGAGTAGACGTCTCAGACCGGACACAACATGGTATGAAAGGACTTGAAACGTACGACACGTCCTCCGTCTCTGTCACTTCCGAGTACCGGAAGTATCCGATTGATTCTAGGATGAAACGACCTTCTTCATTAAACTCTGCTTCTTCCTCTTCTGGGGCTTCCATATTGTTCACAGTATCCACATGGAAACCTTCGGATCGACGTGGACTTAACCATGTCGGTATTGAAGATTGGTTACCATCCGACACCAGTGTGTCGGCACCAGGCTTATCTTTAATAGGAATGTAGCGGATCTTTAGTAGCTCGTGGCGATATGGTTTTGGCGCAAAGATAAACGAATCTACTGATGCACGCAGCTCTTTGCTTGTGCTTTTAAGCAAAATCAAGCCTTTTAAAGACACTTGAAACGCAGTTACGGAATGATAGTTTTTTGTAGACAGCTTCAAGCCATTGATCAGATTTGCTTCACGCATATCATCGATTGCAGACTTTCCATCCTGTGTCGTGTTTATCCAAATGCGCTTTGGTGTTCCTTCTTGTGCTGCCACCAGTGCAGCTGGCGCATAATCAAAGTTGAGCTCACCAGCAGCTATCCCCTCATACATGAGTACAAGCAATGGTAATTGGCGAATCCATGTCTCTTTTTCATTTCCAGATCGAGCACAAACGGCGTACTGAGAGAGCATGTAGAGTAGCTTAATATGATCAATAGGCCATTTTTCCTTCACAAGCCTTCCAGTCGAAGCACCGTCCGGCGTAACTTCAGGCACAGTGAATATTAGCTCTTCAACAGAACCCTGTTCTTGCGTATCAGACATCTCGCTTCCTTTAGTAGCAGAAACATCTCCAAGTGCATTCTCGTCCATCAATGTAATCGATGGATGTTTTGCAGGCAGGCTGGAGTTCCGACGTACAGATGCTGTAGCACTCTGCTTACGCGATTGGGTGGGTAGAGCCTGAACAGGATCTGACTTGGTGCCTTCGGATGGAGGTGTTTGCACAGGTATTTTCATCTTCTGCTCCATCATATCCTTCTTTATGCCGAACGAAAGCAGCGGGTTGTGAGAGTTAGCTGGGGAAAAAGGAAGACTCCCAGTGTCGATCTCGGACGGCAGGAGGCGGAAGGCGTTGGTGTCACTATTGCAGTAAGGTAATGAAGGAAATTTCGAGGAGTTCTCACTGTCTTCAACTGCTTGCCCGGGTAGAGAATGACTACGGCTACTGGCCATACATTACAAGGCGACGGTTCTCCACTTTTTCAAAGCCAGAGATATCGCCACTGGTAGATACCACCGGTCGTTTCGAGATCACTGTCGCATACCTCATTTCCGATCGTTTCAAAGTCTAATGTCAGTCGTTTCATCACTCTACTTGATTAGTGTTTAATAGCTACTTCTGTATCTCCATCTGAAGTTAGGATGGCCCTCCATCTACTACCAATCATCCTTGCCAGTCTATGGACCACCGTGAGCGCTGAAACTATGATTCAAGCAAGCATTGTCTCCACGTCTTCTGACTGCACAGCACATATTCAGCAAGCTGCATTTACTAAAGATACATTTTGCACACACTCGGATGAGGCAAGTGAATGCACAAAAGATAAAAACGGAAATTACCATGCTCAGATGTGCATATCGGCTCTCGATGGAGATGAGACTGGGCTTGCAGTCGCCAAGGAAAAGATGGGATCCGACACTCCTCTTGTGATGCTTAGCATGTATCCTACGTCCGAACTACGCAACTTTACCAGCGCTGTTGCCTTCGTCGCCGACGGAGGGTGCCTGATAACGGACTATGGGGCTTCCAGCATTCGAGTGACACTGCCTACTGCTGGAGAAGGCGACGTGAAGATCGAAACGTACGATGGAACGAAATGCGAAGGCACACCGAGGTCTACAGCAGAGTCGCCTGCGTACGAAAACAACGAGTTAAAACTTGTTCTGGCAGTGAACAATCCGTCCACAGGCTCTGACGGAGCGTCGCATGCCAGTGCCAGCTTTGTGCTATTGCTAGCGACACTTCTTGCCTATATCTAATAGCAGTAAACTATCGCGGAACCAACATGGAAACCTTTCATGTGCATCTATCCACGAGGTATATTTATTTCTATCAAATCTCCCGTTGGCCAAGGTACATGTACATGGCGATAGAAATAACACCCGTCAATACCATCATTATGAAGGCAGGGTTGACCTTCATGACTGGCTGACCACCTTCCTTCTTGTCACCACCTAGCTTTGCATACAGCTTCTGCTCTCTCTCTTTAAACTGCTTTTTCTTCGCCTTCATCTCTTTCATTAATTTCCTCGCACCAGTGTTCTTCGGCTCCAACGCAAGCACCCTTCGCAGGTGCGCCGTTGCTTCTGTGAACTCGCTTTCATCGATTGCGATGCTACCCAATCGATAGATTGCTTTCGTATTGTCCGGATCCAATTGAAGGACCTCATTGCAAGACTCTCTTGCTTCCTTCAGTTCTCCCGTTCGCTGCTGTACATTCGCAACGTTGTTCCCGATGGCAACCAACAGCTCTTTGCATTTCTGCATGTCGTCCGGAGCAGAAAAATCGCCCATGCCCAAGATCTTGATCGCTCGCTTATACACTTTGCCTGCTTGCTCGTAATTCTTCTCTTTAAAGTAACCATTTCCAGTCTCTTTTTTCTTCCTCGCTTCCTCCATTAACTCGGATGCTGACATATCGTACGTCGTACGCTTGCCGACGCGAAGCAAATGCACTTTGAGCTTCATTTGCGTATCTTGTGGCACCCGGTCTTTCACAGCAGATTCGCCAACACAAAAGCGACCTTCGCAACGGACTTCATTGATCTCGCCAACACGTAGCATCTTGGCTACGAGCTCCAGAGCTGTCGTCACGTGAGTACGGGTACTCGTGGCAATGAAGAGAGAATCGTGTCATAAGTATACCTGGCATCACATCTCCGTCGCCGACACGAAAAGTCCGCGTTCGGTCATCCACAATATTTTCATTTGTCTCCTGGACCCAGACCGAGTACTTGACTTCCACTTCTTCATTAAATTCTACGACAAAACATTCGTGATCGATCGAAATGTATCCTATCAGCTACGTCATACCTGGTTTTTCACCTTCTGTCGTGACAAGCGGTTTTCGGTAGATACCGCCGCTACTGAGTATATCCTGAAAGCCTTCTTGGTCTTTCTCGTCTTTAAAAGTCACGCCCATCTTCCAGCTCCTTGTGCTAGATGCTCCGAAATGACAATTCCTGTCACATACTAACAATTAACTGGCATGGTACTGATTACGCATACTCGTTACGAACTTGGACACGACCAGATCATTTTCGACTTGCATACACCGATCATGATGAAAAAGTCGCTTAAGACTGGAGACGACGAAGAGAAGGCGGGTGCAAAGCCGCATATTAAGTGGGATGAAGAAACCATTGCGGAGCATGACAAAGAACGTGGCACTCGTATGAAAATCGATGAACCTGACACGCCGTATCATTACTACGAGCCAAAGCATGACTTTGAGGAGCAGGATGGCGCTGCTTCACCGGCTCGATCTTTATCTGGAAAGGAGGATAAGCCACCTCTACAAGTATGTTGTTTTCATTTCGTCTTTGCATCTACCGAATGGTTCATTGACTGCGTGTTATTAGTGGAATGAACTAGAGAAGAAGTTACAGAAAGTAGGCGATGGGAAGAGTGAGTGGGACAATAGTGACGACGAGGACAGTAAGCCCAAGGCGCAATTTGCCGAGCGTGATGCAGAAGGAAAGAAGATCGAGAAGGACCCGAATTTTGCTCAGAAGCGAAAGATGCATTATAACGAATTCGAACGAGTAAAAGCATGGCGCCAAGCTCATGCTCTGGACGATGAGGAGGACGAGGAAGATGAAGAAGAAGATAGGAAAGCGGATTGAAAAGAAATATAACTTGTTAGCCTTAAAATTTCAAATTCGTTCAAAGATAAATCACATCAACAAAAGAAAAAAAGTCGACTTAGGAAGGAAGATCGACTTAGAAATGGCTTCCGAATTTCGTTCGTCCAGACATGGAGCATTTCGGTGAAGACTTGTATAGTGACTGAACTTGAGATCCCATGGAGCTTGGGGTTTGGTACGAGTTTGGACCTGGGACGGAGGCCGATGTGGCTTTGGACGGCTTGCTTCGAGCATCGGAACCGAAGGAAAATGCAGCCGCACTCGCCAGGTTCGATATATGCTGCTTTCCGACAGATCCAGTAACTACAGAATATTGTCCGGGCCCCACTTCCGCCGATCCAGGTTGAAGAAGTGGCTTTCTCTCTACTTTAGGGAATGCAGTTATGGGTAGTGACTTTTGCGTCGATAGGACAGTCCTGCCAATCGTTGATCCAGCCTCATAAGAGCCGGGTCCTGGAGATTTCGTTCCGTTCGAGACGTTCGCCCAACGCTTACCCAAAGAGTATTTTGGAGAAGATTTCTCTCGAGGGTTCACGATCTCACTCGTGTACGCGCCAGGACCAGGCATCGCCGCACTAGCTCGGTAATCAATCGTGCTTCCAAACTTTTCACGCCCACTGATGGAGCAGGATGGAGCTTGACGAATTGTAGAGACGACTGGCTTGGAAATGGACGGTGGCATTTGATAAGCGCCTGGGCCTGGGACATTGCCAGTACCGGTGGATGTCTGTGGACGAGTGCTCGTGCCAAACACGGACGATGGAGCAGTTGGCTTGCGAGAGTCGACTTGCTCTCCACAGGCGGCTTTAATGTCAGAGAAGCCACCATAGGTTACAGTGCGACTTGGACTACCAAGGCCTCCAGATTGTGTCTTGGATGGAGATGGTGCTGTGCGAGGAGGTGAGCCTGGGCCTGCCATTGTATTGGAGTTGTAAGCGCTTGACTGTTTAAAGAATGAGCTCAGTAGGAATCACGATTGATGAGGACGCAGAGATTGACCCTCGTCTTCGAAATACGATACTGAACTAGTCGGCTCATCAGAACCCCCGGTAGTATAGCATTAATGTTGATATAAATCAAAAATAGATACGTGGCTACGAATAATCGGACAAGAAAAGTTATGACTAAATTTCCAATCCCGTTGCGTGAGACAGAAGCAGTAGCAAACTTGTACAGCCTGGATGAGGTGCAACTTGAAACCCACCTATAACAAACACTTGTTTGTAAGCGTCGTGCGGCTTCCAGTAAAACCACATACAAGATACTTAAGCAATAGAACAGTTTCTAAATGAAAGGGTACTCTTGTAGAAGCTCTGATGTAGGATAGAGATGGGCCAGTAGTCAATTAAGTTTAAGGACTATCTTCAATTAAGTGCTTCATAGTCTTGATCGCAATCGAATGGTAGCTCTATTTAAATTTTTAATGATGATTGACGTTTATATCTTTAAGTTCCAAAGCTACTACCATGCACTACAACTGAGAGCTGAGTGTGGCTATGAATGACTCGAACTAGACTGGTGGGTGGTCACTCAATCCTGGGCGAATGCCTTCTAGATGCACCTGGAATCGAAGTGACCAATTCTCGAAGAGGTAATAGAAATTCAATTGATTCTAACAATCGAATACAACTCTTTATAATATCAAAGTTGACGCTATCGCTACTCACCAACTTGATAACTATCGTTACTGTCGTATTATGGAGTGTGCACATAAGATCGGTACGTCGTTGTGATCAAACGCGAAACAATCCGAAAGATATTGTGCTTGATGGCAGGACTCACATCTTTGCAAAAGCTAGCTTTGTAAGATTACATTTGCAGACTTTGCGTTGGTGTTATAAATGCATGTAGGGGCAAAGGCATTCAAAATGCATGTATCAAACTATCATCGCTTGTAGAGAAATCTCAATGAAAGTAGCTGAATGAAAGTGATCATCTCCAAGGACGTGGAAGCTATCTCAACAATTGCATCGAATATGCTTTTTGCAAACAAAGTAAGTCATCGATGTTGTCAAGTTAGCGACGACGAAATTGTGCTTCGAGTATGGATGCAGTCTATCACTACCAAAGTCTAGGTTTCCACCATTCGGCGGGAGCAAGAAGGTTGGACAGTTGATCTCACTCGGAACACTGCATTGTCGAGATTCGACTGGCTACAGTATCGGCAGGACTACGAATTCTATGCAGGTGCTTGTAGTTTATATCTACTCAGAACACATCATCAAGAGCAGCTACGAGCAGCCCTCCGCAGCTCCAGGCATTTACATGAATTTTAATCGATTGTGCAAGAGAAAGTTATACACCTAGATGACACCTATATTTCATACAAAACCAATGGACATATTTTAGAGTGATCGCAGCTGCAAGCTTTCATTGGCCTGGACAGCTCGTTCGATTGTCAGTTTACAAGGTCTTGCGTCTCTTCGAGGTAAGCATCCTTTGAAGATGTCAATCGTCGTATCCGGACGATCTCTCTGTTAAATGACGCACCTGATCTGGTCCATCGTGACCATACAAAAGGCAAGTCAAGTTTAAATGGCAGAGACCCTTGTCGGACATCGGTGGAAAGTTTAGAACGAGTCTCTCCGACCACGCATTAAAGTCGATCGAAATGTCCAAGAACGGCAGATCCAACGGGGAGAAAGGTCCTCTGGTGCCCTCTTCACCCGTAGACACTTCGTCCTACAACAACTATGGCGCCACAAACAACAAGAAGGATCTGCCTCCCATGTCCATGTCCGAATTAAACGAGCAGGTCAAGTCGGCTCATGACAGCGGAGACGTCGAAACATCCAGGTACCTCCACCAGCTAAAGGTCGAGATGGCAGTGAACGGCGGCGACCATGCCCAGGAGAACCACATGAACGGCGGAGGGTTCATCAAGAGCGCAGTCTACGGTGGTCTCGACGGTATCATTACGACCTTTGCGACTGTCACATCAGTTGCCGGCTCCGGTCTTCCTCACGCTGTGATCCTCATCATCGGTTTGGCCCATCTCGTGGCAGACGGACTGTCCATGGGACTAGGAGATATGCTAAGCTCCCAAGCAGAAGCAGCTTTGGTGAATCACGAACGCAAGAGAGAAGTGTGGGAGTTTGAAAATTTTCCAGAAGGCGAGATCCAGGAGATGGTTGAGCTCTATGAGCAGAAAGGAATTGAATCGGAGGATGCCAAGCTCGTGATCAACACCTTGGCAAAGTACAAGGAAGCGTTCGTGGACATTATGATGGTCGAGGAACTAAACCTGATGCCAGTAGACGATGATGACAGTCCTCTTATGGGTGGTCTCATCACTTTTGGCTCCTTTGTGATCTTTGGATCCGTCCCTTTGCTCAGCTACCTATTGAACCTCATCCCTGGGATCCAATTATCGGCTGATACCGCCTTGTACGCTTCCTGCGTCTTGACGGTTGCGACTATGTTCATCCTAGGCGCTGTCAAGGGTAGCTTTGTCGGACAGATGTGGGCCTGGTCAGGGTTCTCCATGGCTGCGAATGGCACAGCGGCTGCCTTCCTCGGTTGGCTCATCGGCTACTTGCTCAACATGACAGGTATCCAGGACAATGAGATTGTCGGTTAGGAATCAGATTATTCTTTCTTTCTTCTCTGTTCACTTGCCGAAATATAAGACAGTTTGATGCTGCACATGTGCACTCGTTCGTAATAGTTTTCGTTTTACTCTGTCCATGAAACTCTCGAAGCGACTGTCCAACACGACGGAGTTCCCAGCACTAGATCGAGCAACGCAGCTTTATCAATGCCGAAAGTCTCGACATAAGCAAGTGAAGAACCATGGGCATGATGATCAAGCAACTAAGCAATGGAATGGTAAAGAGCAAGGTGTGTATGAAAAGAGCATGAAGAGATTATGTCTGCTTATCGATCGAGACGTCAAGAGCATCGAAGACAATGTCCAGGCGATAGAAAACGAAACACTGAAAGCGGTTGAAAGCTTGACGATATCTTTAGAGCTCGCGATGGCGAAATGGGAGTATCCAACTTTCAATCAGAATGCTAGTCATCCTCCGAAGTCGATATCTAGCAGAAATGCTGGATGCTTAATAACAATACGAAACCGCAAGAGCTCCAAATATTCTCGAAGATCGATAAGAAAGATAATTCGACAGCCAGCAGTAACGAAGGCTTTATTAAATGGTTGCATATCGAGTAAGATAGTAGAACCTAGAGAGACTTACCAACAATCTTTTAAGGAGATCTTCGCCACTACGATTCAGCAATGTTTCCGAACCTATGTATACTCCAATTTGTACAAGGGAGGAAAACTACAGCTTTATCAAGCTCAGCACATGCGTAATAATCTCGGCATGTCAAAGGTATGGACAAGGTGGAAACAGTATATTTTTCGAAGGCGCAAGCTGGCACAAAGACGCTTACGAGTGTCATATCGACTAATAGCAACCAAGTACAAACGATGCCAATGTCAAGCAATTGCCTCTATAAAAGAAGGAGGAAAGTATGAGGCTGCAAAGATCTTTTACAATACCAGTCGGCTGACAGAAATGTTCGTGGAATGGCTGCTGTTCGATCGCACGCAAGCAATTTCACAGTCACAGTAGCTTATGAAAGCTGGATGACTTCAACGTGATCATTGACAAGTGTTAATTGTCTCCGCTAAATCCGTATCTCTCCACGTAGTCTCAAGGGTAATAGCAGTCAATAGATTGACTGCGATTGGTACATCCAAGTTTCTACATAAACAACCTTGAGACTCTCGTAGTCCCACTGAAAGAGACGTCTCTATATCTTTACCTTGTGACTCATATAATTACGCGTGAAAGCTGCACACGAGGAATGAGTCTGTTCTTGCTTATCATAGTCGTCCTATCATCTTAGCTTTACCAAATGAATGACCAGAGACAACCTCGCTGTAATTCGGATACTAAAACAACAACGAATCCTACATATTCCAAAATGAACATCACAATGTTCTCACGTTCATCGAGATTACGCGACCGTTGAAGATAAAACATTCTTTCTATCTCATACATTTCTTTCGCGATGAGAATGCCCATCCTATACTCCTATTTCCATTTTGACAGATTCGACCTCAAGCATCTTGAACAAGAAGAAAATCTTTTTAAGTGACGAATATCTTGTCGATGATCTTCCTACTTTCTTATGCTTTGTGGTAGGCACTTCGAAACTATGCTTCAAATGGAAGAGGGAAAACGTACCAGCATATGTGTATTTGGGTGCTTCAATAGTTATTTATACCTTCGAGAACACTCCAATTCATTCATTTGATTACGACGATGAAGCTGACATCCTTCTTTGACTAGACACCCAGTCTTTGAATAGCACGAAAAGCTCATTACCGTCAATAAAGTCTATTCTCTATCTTTCCTTTGATGCTGGCGGTCTACAATAGCGTGTCGAGATATCTATGCCCAATTACTTAACCGCTGCTGCAACTCGTGCCTATTGTAAAAAAGATCGAGTCAAATTCGAGATGAAAGGTCTTACAAGCAATAGATCCACGACAAACAGTATAGCAGGCGACGGCATTCCGGCACCCACGATCTCCATTAATTTAGCGAATAGCCAAACGTCCGAAGACATAGATCGATGAGGTCAACCTAGTGCTTACAACTATGTCGACTCCGCAGCTGGTATGCACGTCCATCTTGTGCGAGCATGGGGCCCCGCACACCGCATAGTATCCATTTGGTACCGAATAGGTAGAAATAAGTTTTGTGGAACCTACCGAGGTAACCAAAGGACCACCGTTCGTGTGGACGAGTCACATATATCAATCGACACTGTCGAAGGGCCCATGAGAGACCATCATGGGAGTCAACTGGTCATTTAAGTGCATATAGTCTGCTGACCTAATCCTAATCCTGGGCTGTTGGAACGTTTTTCAACTCTAGTGCCTAGCAGACTGCTACATATCTTTGCAAAGAAGCAAGTCACACCAAAGCCAACATGTGATAAGTTGGAAAAAGAAAGATTGGGGCGATAACTCCTTTGCATCGGCCATGCCCGTCGGACACCTTAGATCATGGCCTCTGCTAGAAAGTGACTCGGCTGCATCATTCTACCGAAGCAAAATCTGGCAATTTGTGTAAACAAATGCCGAGCACAAATAATATCGTTTTGTCACTCGCATTAATAAATTAAAAGTAAACTTTACTTTAATAATTAAACTTTAGATTTAGATATTTTTTGTGGGAAAAGTGACTTTTATTACACACAAAGACCAATCGACAAAAAATCTAGCGAAAATGGATTTACGAATTCTATCGCTTAACCTCTTCTTCGAGAATGTCGCCACATCTGTGCGTATGCGGGCTGTTGGTGAGTACATTCGAAAGCATCGACCTGCCATCATTGGCTTTCAGGAAGTCACGCATGACTCTTTACAAATGCTTCGAAGTCAAGTAAGCATGATCGAGTATCATAACTTCTTCCTTTGTAAACAAACAGCAACGAGTAGGGATGGAGCAAGTACTACGACTGCAGCTTAGATGTTGCCAAACCGTTTTCAGACGCCTACTTTGTTGTTTTATTTAGCGCTTTGCCTGTCCGTAGCATCGAAACGCTACCTTTTTCAAACACTGGAATGGGTAGAGAGCTTGTGGTCATGGAAGTGGAACCAGAGGAAGGGCAGTCATTGATTGTCGGGACGTCTCATCTCGAAAGCTTGCCTAAATTTAAACGCACTCGCGTCCAGCAATTAACGGAAAGCCTTAACTTCTTGCAGAACAAGGTCAAGGAACACGAGGAGGATGAGTCGATAAGAACTAAGTGCCTTGGATCATTCTTCATGGGCGATACTAATCTAGTGGATGGTGACCTGACCTCGCTAGTCACAAATTCTTCTAGCACAGCTGACATTGTAGTGGAACGAGCCAAATCAGGCAGGGCCAAATGCAGACAGTGCGCTAACTCCATCTCGCAGAATGTTCTTCGTGTCGGAAAAGAAGAACAGAAAGTACTGTCGAACGGAAAGCAGCAAAAGATCACAAAGTGGTTTCATACAGAATGTTTCCTCAGATCGGCTACGAGCGAAGAAGCCAACACTGTCTTCAGCTCTCCTTTGTACAAGCAAACGCACGCAGAAGAGGCTGAAGAAGATGGTGTATCCGAAGATGAGGTACATTTGTGTTTGTGATAGGCCTCTATGTATGTAGTGTAGTGCTAACGTACTGGTCTCTGCAGGCTAACCTTGGTCTACCAGACGGATGGAAAGACCTCTGGCTGTCGATCCCAGGAAACACGGAACAAAATGGATATACGTTTGATGGAAAACACAATGGACTTGTGCGGAGCAAAAAGTATCGCAGTCGGTTGGACCGAATGTACTTTTACCCCGGTCATGACTTTCGCCAACCATTTCGTTCGTCCTCCAGTTGCATTCTCAAGAAGCTTGAAATCATCGGTCGAGAGGAAGTCGAGCGCGGATTATGGATGTCAGATCACTTTGGCCTTTTCGCGACATGCAATTTCAGTCTCCAGAACGAGAATAATACTATCACCATCGATTAAGCATATTGATACAGCTTATGGCAACCACATGAACGGCTATATGTGTGATAAAGTAGTTGCAGTATTATGTTCATGGTTCTTTGTAGTTGGAGGTCTATGTCGTAATTATCAAATTTCCAAAAAGCGACCTTCCTGTCAGCGTGAGCATGAGCTGTTGCGATACAATCTGTCAAAAGTTCTTTGGCGCAGTCTCTAATGTTGTCCGTAATGTCAAATTACCATTCGCATAGCTCATTTGATGAAACACTGCTAGATACTAAATTGGATTGTATAAGCTCCTTGTTTCATGTTTCCATTTAGTCGTTCCTTATCACCAAGAGTAGCCCAAATTTCTTTCACTACTTTGCATGTCGACGTCAATGCTTCATTGGCTAGTGTGATAAAATGATCACTAGATGTAGATAGATGTCGACATGTAGATTTGTCCCAATCTATGAGCTAGGAGAGCAACTAGGCGTATCCTTCTATCTGCAAGCAATTGTGAGACCTGCCAACAGATTAATTGTCGCATTGCTTCGTCATCAAAGGAGCAGAGGTCGAATGCAGCGATACCAGCATCAACACAGAAGAGCTGTGCATACGCTATAATTAGATATGAAGATACCATTTTAAAGCTCAGTTTCATAACGCATGATAACCAAGACGAGATGCATCAAGATATACGCAGACCACAAAAATATTTTCGCTTTCATAGCTCAGTTGAATCCTACTTTTGCATTTTTCATCTACGGTATCATTAATCAGGCGAGTACCTGCACAAACATCTATTAATACAATCTATTGATTCGGGTACTGGATGCTGCACAGTGAGTGACTTTTAAAGTATAGATCATGGCACACACTGGTCATCTGATGAGATGACCATTAACGGATGGAGAATGTTAGATAGTACGAGTTAGCCAATAAATCCATCACGCCTCTCATCTGTACCAAACATACTTCATGCTGAGTGATATATGGGAGTAACAACTCCAATGCATTCCAGAAAGGAGTACTGGCATCTATATTTTCAAAGTGACAAGCATGCACAGGCTTTGCTGCGGCTCAAAATCTTCTTATTGCAATGGTCGGAACGAGTGACAGCTGCAGGCACCATGTCACCATCTGGGCATCATGTCATGCCATCACAGTATTTCGTCCACATGACTTCGACTTCGCCTTCCCCTCAAGATGGAATGACGAGAGGATATTGTTGGTGCAGAGAATCTCAACGTGCAGAAGCCATTCGATCTGCTCCCGGTCTCCAAGGAATTGTTTACGATGTTTCGTAATTATTACCGTGTGTAGGCATACTTCACGCGTATTGGATATGCAGGCGGCGAAATTGCTACATTTAGATATCTCCGCTGCAGCTTGTAGTGAAATTAGCAAGGCTAGCATCCGCAGTGCTTACAGCAGCAGTAGCAAACCTGCATAAGTAGCAAAAGTTACCGTACGTTTGGTTTCTTGCGAAAGCTTCCAAGTAGGAAATGACGAACATATCCAAGCGATGAAAGCTGCCGCCATTCGCATACACCATTCTAACAGCTTGTAGAAAGGCTTTAGATGTGCGTTTCTGCGGTCCATTTGTGGCTGCACGGGCACTCGTTTCAATGAAGCTGCTCAAGGATACCCAATAGCCGCATCGTTTATGAGCCTGCATACTAAGAGTTTTCATGGAAACTTGGTGGGCTTTCGTGAAGAGGATGACATCGACAAGCAAATGCTTGAAACGAAGCAATCGGGAAGACGATTGCTACCATAGACATGGTAGTTAAATTTGAGCCAACTCAAAGCATGTCATCGGTGGCTTTGCGGTTGCACCATCAATAGGTGGCACGGGGTTTCCAGTATCGGCCGTAACGCTGTCCATACCGTCCAATTCACGAGTTTTCAAGTCTTGCGTCGCTGGACTTGACGACTATCGACACTTTGCAACTCTTTCGTATCGAACGTTTCGGAGACGAATGCTTGTAGCTAAATCCCCATTGGGTCATTCGACGCCCCCAGTCACGAACTGTCACATGAAGATACCTCCCACTTCTGAAACTACTCTTCTATTTGCTTTGCGCACTTTCGTATGATGGTGCTGAATACCTCGAGTTTCATTGCTTACTATGGATACGAAACAAACGCTCATTTCACCAGTACGGCCTTAATGCGATACTTCTATTTTGGTCAATTGTCAAGCTTGCTCTTTTAAATCGCATGGCTGGGGTGAAGCCGAGTGCAGCAGAGATAAAACGGCATGAGACGGGGAGCTCCATCAAGCTTCGTTCGTGGCAGTATGCAATGATTTCTCGATCGATTTGTGGGTTCAAACTTCCATCACATCATATCTATCGTGCTGCTTTCGAGGAGTGCGTCATGTGTAGGGGTATCCCAAATCTGGTTTTCATAGAGTCGAGAGATACGCAGGATGTGCTGATACAGCGCTTGCTCTGTAGTCGATTGAATGATGGCATGGTCAAGTTTGTCCTAAAGAATGATTCTAACATGTGTGGTGTATTTCCCGAGTTATCTTATGATTCATGTTCAATTCTGGGTTGCATCCTTTAGATGGTAGCACTAGTGATATCGCCAGTCTTCAAGTAGCAGACGACGCCTCAGTCTACCTATCCTTTCTGTACGCGACAATGTCTACACAATGAATACGGATGCTTCGAGATTTCCCTGATATTTTGACAAACAGGTCATTCGTATTGATGGTCGATTGTATATTGTGAAAGCCATCCAAGCGCACCGCCAGATTCTCTCAAGTTGTACAATCGTAATGACGAATCGTTTGTAGAGCAAGAGTAAGAGAAGCGGTGATTGGCTGGATGCACAGGCTCGACCGTGCATGTCGTCGGCAACATGACAGTGTCACATAGTATTTCCATATTCGCTTGGAGTCGATGGTATGAGTTGACGTCCAGACTGAAAGGATCTTGATGACGAGATGTATCCCGATACTGGTGCGTGACGAAAATATCTAGTGTCAAATTGCGACCTCTTGGATTGAGATTGTTTCTAGCTCTTTCTGTAACCTAGCATCGTCTTCGATCCGTCGTCGTTGTTCGGGCTTTCGGACTCATCACTACTAAGGATGTGTGATCAAAATCGAACGCATATGAGGATGCGCATACTACGCTGGCCGAGCGATGGCCACAAATCGGGAAGCGGGGACACCGGATCTATTCGATTATGCCACTTTCGTGCTTTGAAAGATAAAATCCACTTACGAATGGCAAAATTCCAGCCGTTTCGACAGGTGCACTTGCCATAGAGTCTCGACGACGCAGAGAACCTGTCACTCGTTTCCTCAACATGTAACCAATGCCGAACGTCAAGTATCAATACGAAATCCATCGCAATTGATGCAAAATCTGTACAAGTTTGTTCCGTCGATCATCTCTCTAGGCCGTCTGAAATATTGCAGTTGCGTGTAGCTTGTTTTCTGTCCTGTAAACGGTTTGTATCTATCACGCGGTCTCCCTCTACTATCGAACACATCGACTGCTCTGCAGACTGCTGCTATTGGCGATCGGAACCATGAAACGACTTGTGGATTTTCAGTGTTCAATATTAGTAAGAAGCACTGTTCGTGACCAAAGCACGAAGGCTAGGAGCCGATCGACGACGCTTCCTTGGCCTCGTATTTGCTAAGTAATCCAGCCATCCATCCACAACAAAAGCGCTGGGATTGTGAGTTCCTTCTTCCGGTACGTTCATCGTGGACCGTCCGGAAATCCTATTCAAGGTGCGAACATCGAAGCTGTGGTCTGCGCAATAGCATTATGACGAGTCTTTATTATGTTGACAGGTGGAAAGGGTGTTAAACACGAGAATGACCACGACGTGAGGATGCTGTCTTATTTCGCTTAAAATTAGACGCTTCAGTGGCCTCGTAAGTGTCTCCATGCCTACTGAGAGTAAATTCCGTGCGGACATGATAACACTCTTCGCGTTGTGCATGAATCCATCTCGAACTGGGCTCGTGCAGACGAGGCGGCGAAACATAGAAAGGTTGATGTCATCCGCAGGTCAGCTGGTCGATCGATCTGAAAACCGGTGTAAACCACAGTTGCAAATATTCCACCTTGCGCTCAAGGGTACTTGGTTCTCTTCCGTCACTTATTTCTCGCCAAGACAAGACGAGATCTACTACTTTTACGATAAGCAGACTTTGCTATCCACCTCCATCGCGAGTTACTACACACCACGAAAAGTATGAACACTGGCACGTGGTCCGTCGAAGAGGTACCTACACTGTCACGTACATACAAACACCGTACTCAGTCGCATATGTATAGCATGACCGCTTCCTGAGCGCCATTCGAGGTACGAATATTCGTATTTACGCAATACATATTTGTACTTACATCTATCCAGAGTTTCCAAAAGGTCCATGGAGCGCCATTGCCGAGCGAGTGCAAACCAGAACGGTTCGGCAGGTCCAGACGCACACCCAAAAATATTATGAAAAGATCCTGCGACGCATGCGTGGTCTACGCAAGGATCGGAGGACATGGGCTCGTGTCGAACACCGGATCGAAGCAGACATCCTTCAGTTCTGTGATCTCATGGGCAAGTCCAACAGCATCTCTCCTCCCGCTAGTGCCGATGAAAATGCTTTTGACGGTATGAACAGAGATCTTGAGCTGAACGATGCCACGTTCGGAGCATACATGGACCAGATGAACCAGTCCATGGCCTCAAATACACAGTCGTCATCCGTGTCAAATCCACTCACGTCATCCGCGTCCACGGGTGACTTGCCTTCATTGGATGAGACACTAGATTTTTTCATTGCTACGATGGATCGCACGAGTGATGGAGAGCTGCGCCAGCATTTAGATGGCGACTTCACCGACAGCAACTTCTTTCCCAAGTCCGGGTAATTGATCATCGTGCTGTTTCCATGTCAAAACCATTGACAAATCTCCACTAGCATGTCCGACTGGATATTCTAGTATACCTCCACAGGATACAAACTACTAATGGTAGTACGAACATAACAAATACCAATACGTTCAATTGCATCTTTTCGACGTTTCAACTACTCATTAGTGCTCCTGTCACACGACGTGCCCCTAGGTTTATAAGCGCTTCGCAAGTCTTGCACAAGGACATTTCTCTGTACGCGTTGCTACAAGAGACGATCGCACTTCGTCCTCCTTCACGCTTTCGGAAGCTTTCGATTTTTCTTCTCTATTCATTTGAAATCCCTCATCGTCCTCTGGTCGGTAGAAATACTTTTCATCATTGCACTTGAACCGGACGGAATGACTAGAGTGGTGGAGCCATCCGCATTCCATCAAACTATTGCCCACTCGAATTGCTTCTTCCTTCGTAGTCGCAACTTGGGTAAAGTGAAGGAGCTCTACCAGGTCAGATCCGGTAATCTCGTACTGGCGTACCCATACATACTGTCCATCCTTGGACCCGAGCACCTTCATATCTGTCTTCAGCTTCTCGATCACCACCAGCAACAAATCCATGCGAATAGTCTCCAACTCTTCCACCACTTGCGATGCAGTCGGACGTGCACTCGGTTCTGTCTGCCACGCACTCGAAATCAAAGTGGCCAACTTTTCATTCACTCCTTCCAGCGTCGGGCGGACGTTGTTTTGGATGTTTTGATATATATGATACATGTTTCCACGTGACAGTGGAAACTTGTCTTGACCAGGGTGCAGGATGTCCCAGAAGGTCATTGCCAACGAGAAGATGTCTACTTTCTCCCCATAAGAAGCTAAATAACCTTCTGCCGAGTAGATTTCAGGTGCCATGAATCCGATCGTCCCAGCCATGGTCATCATTGCAGCTTCATGCCCCTCATCAGATGCGTCTGAACCAACGCCAATGTTGCCACTTGCGTATCGCTGAAGGATACGAGAATGACCAAAGTCAGTCAGCTTTAAATTTCCTTCATTGTCTAAGACGTAATTGGCAGGCTTGATGTCCCGGTGTATAAAGGGAGGTGAGAAATGGTGGAGGAAGGCAATCGGACGAGTTGCATCGATCATATAGTTTACGTCCACAAGCACATGCATGAAATTTGATGATTTATGGTTGTCGAACCTGGTCAACAGCAACTCTTCCAAACTTACTTGACAGCGCTCCATAACGAGACAAATCGTTGGTGGACAGATACACAAGCCGTGGAAGCCGACGATATTTGGATGGACGAGAAGCGAACAAAGAGATGCTTCGCTCGAGAAGCGATCTAATACCTGCTCATTTACCACCTGTGGAGAATAAACTTTTACAGCGACAAATCCTTTGCCTTGTAGAGTAGCTTCAAAAACATGGGAATGACCACCGGCAGCAATACGAGTATGAAACCTGAGACGACTAAAGTCGATGGCAAAGACACGGTGGGTTTCTAAGACTTCATGTACGCATTGAGCGGCAACGTATTCATCAAGTAGACGATTTGTCGCTTCAGGTATATGTGGACAGTCCGAACGACCGATGATACCTCGCCAGTGGTCTGTGTCGGCACGAAGTACGAACCAAATAAACACCGGATCTAAACTCATCCATACAACAGTGGTAACGGCAAGTACACTGCTAGATGTTTCTAAATGAAGTCGAGCAATGCATTGATAGAGCAGTCGTAGAGTGTGATAAATGAGCGCAAAGGCGCAGTAGATGCGAATGGTTTTGCGATTCGCTCTACCAGGAGGTCGAATGAAGACGTATAAGAAGAATAGGAGGATCAGTCGACGGATTACCATGCGCCAGACAAAGTACTTGTCACTGGTTTTATCCATCGTAGCGATAAAAATAGCAATGACAGGAATTGTCCACGAGCTCATTACAAGTGTAATTAAGGACGCTCGAAGGAGGGCCTTAATGCACAAGTTGGTTTCAAAGAGGAAGACGATCGGCAAGCACAGGACGAATTGGCGCCCGCTATAGAAGACTTCACTTGTAACTGGCCCGAGGCTAGAAAAGTTCTCTTGGGCAATTTGGGCGATCAATACCAGTGCCATTGCTCCAGTGACTATGCCGAGTAGCCATAGAAGAGGTTCAAAGGCTGGTAATATAACTTTTCGAGCTGCACCAATTTCTCCGCCATAGGCACGCTGCCGGTTCCAATGGAGGTAACCGATGAGCGACATACAAGCGAAGAACATGAATGTGTAGCCCATCATGAGGATCCACAAAGACAATTGCAATGGAGTATTAAAAATCGGGTCTTGGAGAACCGGCCGCGATTCCGATTCACTGCCCAGATCCTCTACTTTCGGATTTCTAAAGTCCATGGCTTTTGGGTGTTCACGTGAGAGCTAAAGCACAACTGAACTGATCATCAACAACCAGTTTCACAAATAAATTTTCATTGAGCTATATTTGTAAGCAGGATGCCAGTGCAACGGAGACTCGATACTGAAAATGAAAGCATGGGGACGTTTCGGAAAGATCTGCTGGACACAGCAAACAAGATGCATGTCATCGATGTTGTAGCGTTCTATCTACTTCTGGCGATCTACGAGGAACGTTTCTCGTAACGACGAGCCTAACGCTCACAGGAATACTGTAATTACAAACAAACTCTTCTACCTTCATGCCAACAAAATGCGTAATTCATATTTTATTTGCACAAATGTCGGATTTATTCAAGCGTTACGACTGTCTAATTTGTTCCTCTGCACCAGTGAACGCATCGTGAAATTCATCTTCTCCATCTTTCTCCATCAACTCTTCCTGCATGTACAATTCCAGCTCATGGGCTGGTCCAGCCGACAGATCGACGGCAGCAATGACTTGGATGGCTGCTTGAAATGAGGTCAGGACGTACCCTTCGACGCCATGTCCACCTCCATTCGTAAAGAACGAGACAAACGCTATTTCCGACACAAAGTTTCGCTCCGTGCCTCCATACTTGGATGACAATGGCGCAAACCTCTTTGATGTCGCCAGCAAAGAACACAAGATCGGGATGAGGATATCGGCACTGGATGCTGTTTGATGCAGCCTGTCGGCAAATTCACACAACCGAACGAACGCATCATGAAGTTTCTTAAGCTTCATCAACGGCGCTCTCGTGACATTCATCATCTCCACCAGCAGTTGCTCTGCGACCGCCAGATCTTCATGCAATTCCCCATTCTTTACTAGCAACGACGGTCGGTTGTCAAGTTCCTCTCGAAGCCGCTGTAAGTTTCCATGAAAGAGATCATCTGCATCTCCAAACGCACCTTCAAACTCTTGAAAGACATCTCGATAGATATCATCATACACGATCCTTTCAATCGCTCGAGAACTCAAGACCATCATCATGTCGGAGATAGTTAACGACGGAAAGTATTCGTACGTGGCACTCGCAATGTGAGCGACGTACATTTTGGCGTCTTGCAACGTGCCTTTTGAAATCGACTCTCCACGTGCCTTCTGCCGTCGTTCCTCCTGACGTTCATGAAACGCATCGAGTAGCTTGCCATTCATCTGTGCCAGCACTTCTTCTCTAGACGAAAAGACGATATATAAAAAGTCATACACCTCTTCTTCCGTCGGCAGCTGGACATTCGCATGGTCGTGCTTGTACTCCCACTGCTGTATGCGTTTCGTAAACTCTGCGTCCTTCTGGAACAAAGCATCGGACGGATCGCCACTATATTTCTGCTTTACATGCCAACAGATCTCCATCGCCCACGCGCCACTCTTCATCTTCTCCAACGACTGCTTGGCAGCTCTCAGACGTTTCTGTCGCGTGATGGTGGCAGTCGCGACGGTGGCTGCCGTGAGCCCAACGCCTGCCGCCATGGCCTCTGTCGTCACGCCAGCCAGCATCATGTTGATCCCAGCGATCATACCGCCTGCTGGACCGAGTGCTAATGCACCGAGCACGCCTCCAGCGGCTAGGAATGGAGCTGCCTTTTTCATCATCCGACGTCGTCTCGATCCTGCTTTCACTTTCTGTTCCTGTGGTGGAGTTCCTGTGGTCATCTGGTCCTGAGATAGTTCCTCCACGAGCGTAGACAGGGTGAAGCCTTCAGATGCCAGCTCTTCGTTCCCGAAAAGTTTCGGGGCATCCGACCTGACATCATGTGAGCCAGACTGACGCCTTGCTGAAGGTACCACTGGGGAGTATCGCTGTCTACCAGCATTTACATTTGACCCGAGGGGTTTAGAAGGCTGGCAGGGTGCAATAAGGTCAGTGAGAGGGTGACGACAATGTCGATGCCGATGAACTCGAGACAGACAGTCTCGATGAACGTACTTTAGACAAGATAGACATTGACAGATATCGGAGATCTGCCGTTTAATAAGTTGTGCCTTCTGACTAAAGCTATTGCTCGACTTGGACGTGAGACTGTCGTCGTCAGACGCGTCGGATGAGGCTCGAGATGATTTTGTTGGAAGCGTGTTGCGACCTAATGTGAGCAGTCGCTGTCGACAGACTTGACAGTCTCGAAAGAAAAGCATGCTCCGTTCAATTGCTGTAAGTGTCCGAAGCGAAAGTCGCTGAAAACTGTGGGCATGTAGAGGATCGGCGAATGGAGGCTTGTACTCTTCCCTATTCAGTGTAGAAAAGCAAGAATACGTCAGTATATTCCCACACGAACGTACTATTCATCTGAGAATAGAAGAAGCCAACGTACTCGGCATCCTCACCGAAGAGAGGCGAGAAACTCTTCATCTCAGGTCTAATTGCGATTCCAGACGTGTTGTCAGGTCAGAAACAAACGACCTGTCTTTTCTATGACGTGACCATCAAAACAGTCGATGCGAAATGACTTGGTTCATGTATGGAGGACTCGGCTCAGATTTTTAGATACATCGCACACAAGTCAGCGGCAGTTGGAAAGCTGAAGTTGTAGAATAGCTATGGTCTCTGCTAGGACTGTATGATCTCTGTAGTTGTGCAGTGCGACTCTTGTCGCCTTTTATACAGGTTGTGATGCTAAGATTGCAGTAAGCAATTCTAGAAGCGGCGACCTCATTTGCTGTTAGCGTGTGCGTATTAACTCCTCTTTCGTGTTTCAGTCAACTATTGAAGTTGCCTTGTTCCTTTCATTTATTCTGGCTTGCTTTTAAACAACTATAACATCGTATTCGTCTATCGTTGCGATACATACGTGTTCACTTTTCATTCCATATGCGTGACAAAATTATAACTTTGCTATCTCGGATTTCCCAGTCTGATATTCTAAATGTCCACACTACTAGCTTTCCAATTACATCAAGATAGTTTACAGTGATTCCAAATTGCATGACTTCACCGGAGTTTCACGAACGATTACACATCGATCTGGCGCGGAGGCACCGAATATAGCCCACATAAGACTTTACTTCGAATGGAAGATTGCGCAGATAGCTGGGGTTTTGCATATAAACCACGATTTATTTCATAGCATCAATAACTGGAATCTAGCTGAGTGTGAGAGTCAATATCCGAAGATTAATTTTCCGACTGCAGAAACCTATCTGAATGGGAGAAAATCTAAGGCCAAGTTGCTTTAAATGGATCGATTGGATCGAACAGACTTTACCTGTACCTTTGTCGCGTGTCATCGTATTAATGTGTCATTATGCTTGATAGTTCATTGCGGATACGGTGCCCATGTATCTGATAGCTACGCCAAGCTTCCATGGCAATGTTTGCTGTCATATCCGCTATCGTATTAAAGTTTCTTAGATGATGAGCCCACGATCTAATTACACGAACCGTTGCCCTGAATGACTGCGTAGTGTACTCTGGAATAGTTCATACAGTATCTGGAGCACATTATAGGCTCATGCTTTGCTTCATATTCAGTCTTTTACGCAAGGGCCACTGCAAGTACATATACTCAACACAACTAGATGTATTGCCTCGAAAGGTTACTGAGTTCTGCAGTCATTTTGTCTTTCATACCGGCCTGACATCTAATCGACCATTTACCGCAGTAGACACAACTCAAAGCATTTCAACAGTCTGTTTTAAAGCTTCACAAATCTCAATTGGTCATATTTCAGTAACTTGAATACTTTTTTCAAGGGAAGATGCAATACATGAACGTAAAAGTAAGAGTATTTTCAATTAGAATTGCGTAAACCATGAGTAGATATGCTAAATGAAAGCGCAACTTGGATGGGTGGATGTCACTGTCACCTGAAGGTCCCGTTGTTCTAAATCCCCTCTCCATGACTCAACATCTTTGCCTTTAGGCTCATATCCAAAGACCAGAACGATGACAGAGATGGTCACCAGGACCCCACCAAAAACCCACATGATTCCCTGAAGGCTCATTTCCCACACCTGGAACATGTGTGCGCACAAGTACGGTCCACAGAAAGCGCCAATGCGACTAAAGCCAGACGGATATGAGGAGCCCATGCCACGAATGGCGGTCGGGTAGTTCTCCGGCGTGTACGAGTATACACATCCCCAAGCGCCAAGTAAGAAAAAAGAAAGCATGCAGCCGGTGATCATGACCGGGATTTCTTCTGCTGGAACGTACCCGAGAGCAATAGCACTAACGAACGAGAGCATTAGATATAGTACCAATGTCAAGCGTCGACCAAGAGACTCGACTAAAACTGCAGCTGAAAAGTAGCCTGGCAGTTGAAAGGTCGTAATGATCAATATGTTCTCCCATCTTTCGTTCATGTTGTAGCCCGAGAGGGCAATGAGTTCGGGTAGATAGATGAATATAGCAAAATAAGACATTGAAATCCCTGTCCAGAGTGTCCACAAAACGATCGTGCGGCGCGTGAAAGGAGGCTGGAACAAGAATTCGATGCGCTTAAAATGCGAATTCGGGAAATCTGGTGCTTGCATAATTGCATACGACTCCAATGGCGATTCCTTGTCTTCTCTGTAGATTGGCATGTTGTGCTTACGCTCCAACATCTTGACAATTTCAATCGCTTCATCATATCGTCCTTCACTAGCGAGCCATTTGGGTGATTCCGGAATCCAGAAACGAATGACAATGGCATAGATGATCGGGATAAGACACAACCAATAGGTTTCTCGCCATCCTATTTTTGGGGCAACTCCAAACGCAAGAGCAACGGCCAACATGACACCAATTGCCCAGAACGACTCTAGAAGAACAATAATCTTGCCACGAGTCTTCTTCGGTGACAGTTCCTGGACCAAGGTAGATGCCACTGGGAGTTCGCCTCCGAGACCTATTCCGCCGATGATACGGAAAGCAGCGATGGACGCATAATTCCAAGAAGCACCGCATAGCCCGAGTCCAGTAAGGAAAATAAGTATGGTAATCTGGAACATCGGCCGACGCCCAAACATGTCGGCCCAATTACCAAATGGAAACGACCCGATGAAGGATCCGACAAAGACTGCGCCAGTCAAGAATGAGCTCTCGGTCGCAGACATGGGGATGTCCGCGATTATGAGCGGCAAAGTGTAGTTGAAGATAAAGGTCTCCATGGAGTCCATCGCCCAGCCGATGCCAGTAAGAAAGATGAGCTGGATGTACCACCACGAAAGTCCCATGATAACACCGTGATCCCTCTCACCAATGGCATCGATACGTGCTGTGATTTTGTGCACCATTTCGGTGTGCTCGCTGATTTTGTACATGGTAAGATGGACTACCCCTCAACAAATGAGGTCTGCTGCCAAGTAGGAGTGGGAATTGGAAGTGATTTTGTATTTGTTTTCATCATATCTGATCTGCCTTGCAGGACGGTAAGGATCACGGCCAGATCAGTTACCAAGTTTGACCATGTGATCTTAATATACGATCTGACCAATACAGAGTGAGACGGAGTTATAATGTGTCATGTGCAGCAGCCGCATGAGCATGCAAACTACGTGCATGAAAGTCTTCGCATCATCATCATTACGTAGTTCGTCCCTGCTCAAAAGCTGCTGTGTCCAGCGTGTCAGCGGAACTATTTCGCTCTATAGCGCTTTAGGATACCAATCTGATTGTTTAAGCTTGTGAACTCGTGATTACCTCAAGTCCGGTTAAATCTCTACGTACAGCGTAAAAACTTGAAGCCCAAGTCAAGATCCCAACATGAAAGCCTCGACAGAAAGAAAAACTGGACTGGTTCCTAGAACCCTGAAACACATTCCTATATCTATTCTTGTCTACGTCCTCGGTAAGATCAAGATCAAAAGCATACTCATGGGTACTTCAAGGTTTGCCTTCAAAACGAACTTAACTTATAAGCTCTTCACCACAATACTCTTCGCGAGAAAGAAGAGCTGACAACCTCAAGCATATTCCAACTTGCCTTCAATTTGTTTAGGTCCCTCTTCGAGCTGCGGGACATAATTTGTAATCGTGCCTTATGTATTCCACTTTGTGATACCTTGAAAGTGGTCAATTATTTTTACTTTTTATAGCCATAAAATAGTTGTGGAAACTTGGACTATCACGCTCGTCAACTGGCATACCAGTAAGATATCTGGCGCTGTACTTGAAATAGCATGTTGCAATGTTTAAAGAGATATTGTTGGTGGATGAATGGTATTTGCCACCAGCTACACGATAGTCAATGCTCCAGATTGTCTTTTAATTACGAGAGGTGGCAGTCAGATCTTTGTTGTGGTAAAGGACTTGTAGAAGTAGTGTGGTGGGATGATTGGCTTTCAGTCTAGGTATGAGAGTATTCTGCAAGCCACGAGGGAGCTTTCGAGCCAAGTACTGTCAATGAATACATATCTTATTAATTAAGAGAAAAGTTCCTACGCATGACTCGTACTTATGATAGGAAACTGCGTAGTTGTGGTACAGATTACCACAGCACCATTGTAATCTATGTCGAGCACGTCTTCGGTTATTTACTGGAGCGAATTGACATAAATGACTCAAGTGATATATCTGTGTAGGTTGCTTGTGGTAATGTGCCTTCATATCAATTTATCTCGCGTGAACTGATAGGGTCCGTACAGAAGAAATAGATGGAGACTGTGGCTTTGCTTGGTGAGTAGTGCATGAATAATGTTGTCGTGATCGCATTTACTGACTTGAAACTGCACTAAAGATTCAAATGAGCTGGCCTAGTGAATGCTCAACATTCCACGTTGGTCACTAGGCCATGTGTTGCCAGTTGAGGCGCTTTAGAGAAACGAATCATCTTGGCGTAATGCCGATTCCGAAGCTCAAGTGTCGACGTGATATTGAAGTAATATGCTAGTTCGAAGCTCAATCGCTATCACCACTACCTTCGAGACCAAGCTCCGCTTCTTTGTTAATAAAATTCCAAACAGCGCTGACTTTCACAGCCACTTCCAATGAGTTTCCGTCGCAGAAACCATCACCCCAAGATGCTATACCAATCATCTTTCCATCTCGTATCAACGGTCCACCACTGTCTCCTTTACAGATTTGTTGCTTCTTCTTGCCTCGTTTTCTTTTCATGCCTTGCACGCAAAGGTTATAGTCGTATACCCAATAGTTATCGGTCCAAAAGGTCAAATAGTTCCACCAGGAATTAAGGGCCTTTTTGCATGCAGTGACATCGATTATCTTCAATCCATCGCCTCTAAGAAGCTCCTCTGACCCATGTGCTTCTAGGCCAGTCAGTCCCCATCCATAGATCGTGACTTTTTCAGTATCCACTAAATGAGATTCGTCTCGACTACTAAGCTGCATGTAGCTATGGCTAGCTGGGTTATTTAAATACTTGATAATCTTGATAATAGCGACATCATATACGGCTGTACGTAAATCAAAGTCTTCATGCAAAATTACCTTGCGCACAGGTATAATTTGTCCTTTTCCGTCGCGATTGTCGTAAAATCTTGAATCAATTGTGGCAAAGATTTGATCATAGTCACTCTCTTTCGAGTTTTTCTCGGTGACGCAATGCGCAGCGGTCACAATATATTCATGAGATAGCAGTGATCCGGTGCAGCTTGTTTCCCGACCAGATTTAAATCTTATATTGAGAAACACCAAAGCCGGAGCCTCGCCGTCAGCGACTACGTCACCATTGGCGATGCGATTTTCTTCTGTTGTCGATACATTCGTATTATGCGAAGTGGAAACAGTGACTGTATGATAGAAGTCTGCACTGGACACGATGCCGTTGAAAGAAAAGGCTATTAGCGACAGGTATGCGATGAAACAGTTTATAGATGCCATGGTACTGGTGGGGAAGACGAAGTAAATGCAAAACTGAAACGACTGCAATTGGCATGGTGCATTCATTGAGAGTGATCTTAGGGATTAGCATGTACATGCTCATGCTTCGACATCTATATCTGCTCATTAATGGTAGTTGGAAGTGGAGGCTGAAGCTTTGATAAATTAAAATGTATTCAGATACAGCTCAAGGCAACACGATTACACTGGAAAGCTTCTCTTTTAAGTTGCTATATTGGCTACTCCATGCAACTCCACTAGTCTTTATTCGGTTCATTTATCGTGTACCAGATTGTGCAGGCACGATCGATCCAGCCTAGACGAAACTATTAACCACAAAAGCTTCATGGCCACACAGAATACTATTAAACTGCACGAGGTAATCACTTTCAATATCGCATCGAGATTGGAAATCTAAAAGGAGAAAATCGACTCAAACGTGCCATTTACAACAATGAAACATTCCTAGCTATGTACTCGCTGGATTTCATCTAGCTTTGCCGAAAGTGCTGTTTGTTTCCAGCCATCCATCGATATCCACCTCTTGCATGTGCTTCTAGTCGAGCATAGCTCTTGGACATGCCGATCGCGCACCGAAATATACATTGACTTTTACTAGAAAATTAGTTTATTTTGGAGTTAATCTTGAGGCATATAGCATAATTTTCCTTTTCAATGACTGGGGTATTATTCCTCTTGGTACAAATATATGAGACATTACCTGCATTTCTCCAAAAAGATGGGACAACGAAGGCTTTTCTTACTTTTGTACATTAGAGGATGAAGTAAAGAGAGCATGGACTGAACATCTCATGCATCATGCCATCGTGAACCCCTGGAATCCAGCTTTCGTACGCCGCAATCGTTTAAGTCTCTTTGCATCACTTTCAAAAAAACACCAGAAGATGAAGACCTCCCTTACGCTCATGATCGCTGCTCTCGCTCTCACAGGCACCTTGGGCCAAGCTTCCACCTCAGGCTCTGCGATGAGCACGGACACGGATGCTGACAGCACTGCCATGGGAGACTGCGACTTTGGCAAGAGCAGCTTCCTCGGTGATGTAGCTCAACTCTTACCGTTGGCCACGCAGTGTGAGGAAAAGTCAGGCTTCGGCTTTTTGCCTCCGAACAAGCTTCCTACCGATGAGGAGACGGCGAAGATTTGCACTGAGTGTAGCAAATTGATCAACGAAGCCGCGAACTTTTCGTCATGGCCGGATTGCGAATTTGACATTGACGGTAAGAAGATGTCGGTGTCGGAGTTCTTCCAGAAATTCGCAGACGACTGTGGATCTGCATCCGGATCGACAGATGCGACGACGGGATCGGATGAGGATGCTAGCGCCGGTGAGTCTGCGTCTACGGGTAGCGGAAGTGACGGTGCTGCGACCATCACTGTTACTGCGCTCGCTGGATTGACCACCGCTGTGACTGCTCTGGCATTGTAATTGTGTACTCGGTACTGATACAGCAACCTTCCAACCCTTAAACCATTTAGAACGAAATAAACTTCCATCTCTTCTATTAAATGATTTCTTGGTTCCATTGAATGCTTGCTTAGTAGAGAAGTTGAGATGAATACTTGGCTGTCGAATACGAGTGTGCTGAACACCTTTTTGTGATCCACGGGTTCGATGTGGTCTGATGAGGAATATGAATACCTGCAGAGGGTACTGAACATAAACAGGAAAATGATAGATCTGCTTTTGATGAACAGAAATGGACGCAAAAGTGGATTTTGGTGCTTTGGATATTCGTTGGATCTCGATTCGGAAAGAAACGGTAGACAATTATACGCATAGGTATGAGTACCTGCATAAACATTCAGCAGTCGCATGCTGTAGCATACACTTCACCCGTGAAAGGTTGTTCTATAGTGAGCTCCTGGAAAACCAGTCGCGGGGCTGCCAAAGGCCAAGTTACCGCGTAATGGTACCCAAGCCAAAGTGAACCCACCTACCACACAGAATCTTAAGCGCTGGAGGAGCTCTCCTGAGACTGCGATACAGGTAGATAACATCCATTCATCTGAACCTGCTACTGAACAGATTCAAAGAAAAAGCCATGCCAAAGCACAATCTACCAACTAAAACAGCTTCCGTTTTACTTATATAAAGTATCAGAAATGTGTCAAAGAACTGCATACAGGCCTGATGCAATGGCACTCGACATACTCTGTAGCAGCTTGCGACAGAAGCGATAAATTGCATAGGTACTATCCTTTATCCTTGAACCAGACTGTTCTGTCGATTGATTCTACGAATAGACTGTCGCCCCATCGAGAGCAGCAGCACAGATGTTTCGCTTTATGATCTCTAAATACCGATTCCTAATCCCCGTATGACACGCCAGGAGCCTGGTCGGATTAATCCCAACGTCTCTTCATTTTCTTCTTGGAAAGCTCATTGCGAGGAGGTAGAGCGATGCACCTAAGACGCTTCTTCTTGCTCCTACTTGGGATCATTTTCACTACGACTGCCACGGTAGCTCGAGACCTCCAATCGGAGAAAACATGTGCCGATCGAGCTGCCGACAGCATCCTTAGCAACTACCTCGATGGCATACCCAACACCGGTGGCCTTCGGAGCTGCATTGCATTAAACGCGAATTCTATCTTGAGGTATCTCTTGAACTCGAAGACTGGTTGTGAGCTACAGACAATTACCGATTTAGCAGTCGACACGTCGTCCGGATTCGCAAAGGCAGTTGATGCACTCGCGGGTGACTTGCTCACATCTGACGATAGTGACTCGAGCGTCACGGAGACATTGGAGGCGTGGCAAAAAGACACCAAGCGTACGGCTGACTTTTGTAAAACAATGAATGAAAAAGTGATGCCTTGTGTCCAAGCACTCCTTCCAGCACTTTTGTCGCTGGCAAAGCAAGGTGCGGACTGTTGTGATGGCTTAGTCGGCTATGTCGAAGCAGCCGAGATCATCACACCGGACGGCAAGTCCCTCGAGACGACATTGTTCGACATTATAAATGGTTTCCATCGTTCCTTTTGCTCTGAAGTTGATGATGGATTTGTCTGTGGAGACAGCATTGTCGACTTCCTTGCGTCCGAAGCTTCAGACGATGACGAAACGATCTTTGGATCCATGATCGCACGCGTCGGTATGCCTCTATATGCTACGACAGACAAAGTCTGCAGCGCGCTCGACGATGGCAAGGCGTTGCCATCTCGATTCTCAGGCTCAGTGCCTTACTTTGCTTCCTCCTGTTGTACCTCTAGCATGTCGTCTTTCCTACAGTCCATCGATCGCGTCGCTCTTCAACTCTCAGGAGACTCTCTGTCCGACATGCTGAACGTCATCACGAACAAAATGGACAGTGACGTCCAGTTTGAATCCATGTACAGTACCATCAGTAGCTGCAAGTTCGACCAGAGCTGTAGTAATCCGTCCTACACGTTATCCTCCAAGGCTCCAGGCAGGACATCTTCATCTGCAACAGCCAAGAAGAAGACGCAAGTGCCTCAGCACATCCAATGTGATGAACAGGACGTATGTGACTCGACCAAGGTCTGCTCGTCTGTCTGTAAAGAAGGCACGGTGGAGATCGCTCCGTGGGTTTCTCGTGCCATCTCCTACCAACTGAATCAATCCTACTCGTACTCTCTGTGCTACACTCAGCTCCCAGCCACGCACAATTCTGTCATCACAGCCGCCTCTGGCTTTGGCAATCGAGACCAACTTACCAATGCCAAGCTAAACGCATCAGATGATACTTCCTACCTCTTGACGAGTAACCAGTACCTCAGTGTCGTCGATCAACTCGATCTCGGTGCTAGATTCCTAGAACTAGATGTGCATTACTTTGGTGGAGGTTTCCGGAATGCCCACTGCTCTTCTCTTCGTATGCCTTTCGTTAGTGGAGTGGTGTCGGCGATGAAGGACGTGCTTATTGACCTTACTGGCGACAAGTCGGTCGAGTGGGACGAAGCACTCGTTGGCTGCGTTCCGTCCATCAGTGGCATTCGATCGGAAGAGCAGCCAAAGCACAAGGACAACTTGGAAGCGATTGCCAAGTGGCTGGATGATCATCCGGATGATCTGATCGTCTTGTACACGGAGATTGGCGACGAGATCAAGGAGTTAGGTCGACTGGATGAACTCTTGGAACTACATGCGACTGTCTTTGGAGATCTACTGCTGACTCCATCGGACGTAGAGGCAAAGGGAGGGGACTGGACTGCCTTCACACTACAGGAAATGATCGACGACGACAAGCGTGTGATTCCCGTGGCGACGCCCATGGGCAATGGTGCCATGTTCAGTATGCGAGAGGACCTCTGTGACGGCTTCGTCTCCATCCCAGGGAGCGAGAGTCCTGACGATGGCTCTGGTGCGACCTTTTACGGCCAAGAGATGGGAGCAGGAACACTCGTTCGTGCGCAAAAGACTCATCTTCACTATGCTAAATTTTCCGAAGGAGAGCTCATCAGCGGTTTAAAGACGTTGGCGCAACTGACACCTGCCACGCTGCCGACGTATGTGAACGCTGGTGTGAACATCATTGCACCCGATGGCTTGGACGGATCGGCGATGAAAGCCATGGTGTGGAGCTGGGCGAAAGACGAGCCGTCGAATGGGGATAAGATCGCATACTTGTCTGCAAAGGATGGCAAGTGGTATGGAACGCCGGATGCGGCTGATATTTCCCACAAGGCGTGTGTCCGCTCTAAAGATCGCAGCGAATGGAAGGTCGTGGATGCCGGTAAAGACTGTGGTGCCGGATATGCGAAAGGAGCGCCAAAGCTTGCGATTGAAAATCAGGTACTGTTGCAAATTTTAAAGCGCGAGGGGGGAGATGCGACAGCGGAGCTGGAGGTAGATGTCGAATCCATGCCTACCATCTCGGAAGAGGACCAAGAGCGATTCAAGGATAGTAATGCTAGTGGCAATACTGAAGAAAAGAATGGGGGCAGTGGATCGGATGCTGCGAATCAACACAAGGCATGGAGCGTAGCAGCTATCATGTTGCTTGCTCTCATTGCGGCTGCAACCTAAGATAAGTAATACAGCCTTTACATTTAAACCGATGTGGATGAACTAGATACTTAGATGCCATTATGGCGGCCATACATCATGTATCCATCGTAAAAGTGTACGCAGTCGAGGTGACTGGTTCTCGCTCAATCACCTTTAAGTGCACCTCTCCATCACACTGCTTGAAGTACCTCCTCACCCATGTCGTGATGTCAGTGGACCTGGAGAAACGGTACACTATCACATGACGTGTCTGGTAACCAATCAAGTCCTGTATCGCTGATCTATCTTTCGACAGTTTTCCGAGCCGAATCAGATACCTCATTGCGTGCGTAGCCTTTTCGCTAGGTACTTTGCAGATGGCAGCAAGATAGGAGATAGACTAGGCACTATGGCACACTTGCCCCAATATAGGGCGGTCGTGTTTGCTTGAGAAGCCTTCATATCATAGAAAACTTGTTCAAGAGGTCTATTTTATAGGTAGAGCTTTCTATGTACAATCTCCATTCATGTCGGACAGGAGCTTCACTAGCGACAAGTCTTGTACTCCGTATCGTCCGTTTCAATTTTTGATCTAGTTTGCGTCGCGACAACATCGAATTGTTCGCTCCTGTATCTTCTCCACTACCATCCGTGCTTTCAAATCGTATCATCAACATACGGTCACCTGGGAGCAGAGTCCACCATCACTGGTCTGCTCATTATTTTAAATTCCGCTGACCATGTCGCCAGCTTTCGTGCGATTTACACTAGCCTGCACGGCGCTCGTTCTCGGAGTTGCCTGCAGTCTCAAGTCAGCCTATGGACAAAGTGATCACATCCAGCCACAGATCCGTGCCGGAAATGTCAAGTCGCGAGGCGTGAACCTAGGATGTGCGTATATACCTAACCTGTCACCAAGCAGACGTGCAAATCTAATGATCTATCTATAGCTTGGCTAGTCGTAGAGCAGTGGATGACGCCTACAGCGGATATTTGGGATCAATTGGATGGCAAGTATGAAGGCACTGGTGAATACACGGTAATCACAAAGTCAGAGGACCCGGATACCATTCGCAGTCACCTCGCTTACCACCAATCGACCTTCATCACGGAAGAAGATATCAAGCAAATCTCCGAAGCAGGTCTCAATACCGTCCGTGTGCCGATTGGATACTGGATCGCCAACTTTGACAACTACGATCCGTCGAATGAAGGACAGGAGAAGGTGTACCCTGGTACGTCTCTCTTCTACCTCGACGCGCTCATTTGCAATTGGGCCAAAAAGTATAACGTCGCTGTCATGCTGAGCATGCACGGAGCGAAGAGTTCGCAGAATGGTACTTTTTTATGAAAGCCTCATGTAGTTTGGAGATACTGACAATATCGCAGGAGCGGATCATTCAAGCCCCATCGTACCCGGCACCGCGTACTGGAGCTCATCCGAGTACAATGTCAACGCGACTTTGGACAGCATCAAGTGGCTGGCCGCACGATACCAGAATCAACCCGCTTTCTTGGGTATCGGTCTGATGAATGAGCCCAATGGCGTGGATGAACCGACGCTGTATTCGTACTACCAGCATGCGTACGAAAGCATCAGGGCTACAGGCAACGACTGTATCTTGATCCTTTCGCCAATGCTATGGAAGCAAGACAGTCGTAGTTTGACCGATATCATGGTCGGACCGGACTACACTAACCTCTGGATCGACTGGCACATCTACTTTGCGTTCGACTTTGTCAACGAGGACGCGACGACGCTTTTGACGAAAAGCTTGAGAACGGACCGAGCGGGAGACATCCGAGAGTGGAATGCATTGCCATCGCACAACTCGCTCTACTTTGGTGAATGGTCCTTCGCCACGTCTGGTCAGTTCAATTATGGCGACGATGGATTCTATGAATTTGCCGAGAGCCTCATCGACGCTTTGGATCAAGGTGAAGCTGGCTGGGCTTTCTGGAGCTGGCGCGTATACGGTGACGAGAACGACATGAACCCATGGTCACTCCGCAGTATGCTTCGTGACCCTGTCATCGCTGACCTTGTTGCTGGCAAGCAGTGGTAAGAACCCATAGAGTTGGGTGCCTACGTCGTGTAGAGATCCTTATCGCTTTTGACTAGAATAAACATTTGAGCACTGTTCATACCCAGATACCTATGATTTCTTTCTCCGTGCAAAATAATCTGCTCGTTTGTACGCGTTAGACTGCATAGAATCATGGTTTTAGGAGTATATAGCTCACACTTGGTTTGCAACTGAAGGAAGAGTGAAGCACATCGTAGCTGATGGAAGCCTACACTTTGAGGCGCAGTTAGAGATGCAATTACTAGAGTCTAACACGTCAAAGATCTCTGCCGTTGATACACATATGATCAATTTCCATGTCTACAAGATGTACAAATGAGACTTTGACTTCCATATCGATTTCCCTAGTATGTTCCACGGAATTTTTAATTATGTGCGTTGACTTCATTGCTTCCTTCGAGTGAATCAAAATATTGAGATGTTCACATGATGGCTCTAAGCTACCCAGAAGGCTAAAGACAAGTGTAGCTAGGCTTTACAGGTCATTGATCTTTCCCAAGTTTCCACGTATATTTCCAAGCGGATAGTTCAGACTGCTTTCTTTCATCTTTACCGACAGCTGATGACGCAACAAAGGAAGCTAGTTATGTCCAAACATGTATCATCGTCGATCACGTCTCCCTTTTGTTTCTAAGAATAACCATTCGTATGTGAACAACGAAAGCTTTGGCATCGTACTCTAAGCTTACCGCTGGTCTAAAATAATACCATCGCAAGTAGCTATCAATTGGCTATATTTTTATAGGACGATTCAACCGCCTAAATTCAAAAAGGACAAGACCGTGGCCATGTCTTCTGCTGCCTCTAGCAGCACGTCGAACGCTCCTCCATCGGAGCGTACACTTCCATCCAGACCGTCAACCACACAGTCGCGCATTCCCATGAGTAAATTATCCATGAACAGCTACAGAGGCCGTCCGTCCGTCGCAAAAAAGACGTGGCGACTGCGTGATTTCGCCATCGGCCGACCTCTAGGCCGCGGCAAATTCGGCAACGTCTACCTCGCTCGAGAGAAGTCATCCAAGTTCATCGTCGCCATCAAGGTCATAGAAAAAGCACAGATCGCCAAGTCGAATGTCGAGCATCAACTTCGTCGAGAGATCGAGATTCAGTCTCATCTTCGCCATCGGAACATCCTACGTCTCTACGGCTACTTTCACGACGCAAAGCGGATCTACCTCATTATCGAATATGCACCTCAAGGTGAATTGTACAAGAAGTTGACGAAAGCAGGCAAGTTTAGTGAAGCCCAGGCAGCCAAGTACGTTCGAGAGCTAGCCTCCACCTTGACATACATGCACTCTCGTCACGTCATCCATCGAGACATCAAGCCTGAGAACCTTCTCATCGGCTTTAACGGAGAGCTCAAGCTCGCCGACTTTGGCTGGAGCGTCCGTGCACCGACGTCACGTCGCGCGACCATGTGCGGGACGTTGGACTACCTAGCTCCGGAAATGGTGACGCACACGCCACATGATAAAAACGTAGATGTGTGGACACTCGGGATCCTCATGTACGAGTTTCTAGTCGGGAAGCCTCCTTTCGAGACACAAGACCAGCAGGAGACGTATCGAAAGATCTGCGCTTGCAAAGTGGAGTATCCTGGCTACGTGAGCAAGGAGGCGAGAGACTTGATCAGTAAATTACTCGTGAAAGACCCGAAGGGTCGATTGCCATTGGAAAAAGTGGCGGAACATCCGTGGATTCAACGGCATTGCCATACTTAATCTTTCTTACTCTTGCCCGCATCCGGCTTTTGATCCAAATCGAATTGCTTTGCAAAGTCTTCTGTCTATGCTGTCATTAGAACGTTGCTAGTCGATAGATGCTATGAATGCATAGTACTTGAGAATCTAGACGCTTCTTCTGGTCGCCGAGGGTTTCAAAGATGTCGTACATTTGACCTTGGGCACTCGAACTCTTTTGGGACTGTTGCAGCTCTTGGTTCATCTTGCGCACTTGGCTCAATTTCGACGCCACCTCCTTCTTGCTCGCGACACTGCGCTCGTATGTTTCTCGGCTCGTTTGGCTTAGAATGTATCGAGAGTCTTCTATGATCTCACGTATCATTCGAGAGTTCTGGCCGCCCATGATGCACAGGAGACGAGTAGCTAGAGTACTTGCGAGCGAGAAGTGCGAATCGATGTGTCTTTGCTGAGACGGACCGAATGCTTTGTATGGTTGGAAATAGTGGTTGGAAATTGCAATGAATATGTTCAGAACGAAGTGGTCTTGAATGCGATTAGTGTGGTACAGTGAACTTGTACGGAGAAGAATGACGAATGGAGACGTAGAGAAAGCAGATAGACATTGCGCATTCTATCTATCGGTTGAGATTTGGGTTGGTTGATATCGTCTAGATAAGTTACTAGTCGAATCACGAATCCATTGATAGACATTTCATCTAAAGACCACAATAGCAATGGAAGAGTGGTAAAAACTCGTTTCGATAATAACACCTTTCTTTGTCGGGTACTTGTATTTACCATATCGCCTCCATCCTGTTCGACTTTTACAAACACAAAGTAAAACTCTTTTATCTTTCAAGAAACGACCTACTGTTATTCATGTTGCACAAGAGGTGAAACATGCGTTTCGTTAAGCATGTATCATGGACAACGATGCAAGCAATGTACTCGGCACGATATGATCAATATCCACTTGACCTTTATTCAGCAAAAAATTCGTTTTTCATATTTCATTTTTCAGCTGGCCAAAGGCTAGGTGCGCGTCTCATAAAAATGTATCATTTACGACTCTTTCGACACGAAAAGCGATCGGACAGAGTGCGAGGACTCGGGTGCGATGGCGTCATATTTGAAGGATCTACAGGACAGTATGATCTATCTATGCTCTTTCAATCTCTGTGGGACCATAGCACTATAGATGAAAATATTAACTGAAGCAATTATCTTCTTCTGACACTAAATAGAGACGATCTCAGTTATCACGAATGACGGGCGCAACATCATTGTAGGATGAATACATTGATACAGAGCATATAGAGCACTAAACGAACTTGTAGGGAGTACTGAAGGGTTTCGATCAAGCAACCAACGTCGTGTTAGATGATAGCTTCGAACGAGTCTACTCTCCGACCGAGCCGGTCGAAGTTGCCGAGCTAGGACTCTACATCATCCGAGGCGACAATATGTATACTTTATGCATCTTATTAGCATTGGAACCAATCTAATGGTGCACATAGCTGCATCGTTGGAGAAGTGCCTGAAAACGTTCGAGAGCAAGTGATAGATGACCAGACGCGAGCGAATCCACTCAAGCCGCTCGTGCATTAACTTAAAGCAATTTCTTTTGCAATTTCTTTTCTTACTCGTTAAATGCGCCTTTTGGTCTCCTTATATCATGCGTATTCAATCGAGCTGTTTTACAGGACAGGATGCGCATTTAGACATCGAATTCCGAGCTTCGACATGATGAGCCAGAAGATGATGAAGACGCAGCGCTTTGTTGCGCATTGGAAGCGTCTTGCTGCCTATTCGACAGAAACTGGAAGTCAATATCACTATGCCGGCCCGAATTGGCTAGAGAAGAATTGTGGGGACGTACCGATGCAGCCGAAAGGCTACGATGACGATAGTAGCAGTATGCTTCGCGTTGGTCACGTTGCACAAATCTCCAGTGCCTCTCTCCTCAACTCCAAGGTAGGCTGATACAAACAAACTCACAATGCTTTGCAATGACCTTAGGGATTTACAGGTTGCGAATGCGTCGTCGAAAGGATATTCACCTGAATATGAAGAAAAATTACATGTACAGATACCACTTTCAGTTATAAAGTCAGAGAAAATGTACTCAATGTCATCACAGGAGCTAAAAGCAGTCCAATCGGAAGCTGTGAATCGAATTGAGAATGCAGCACAAGTGGATGGATTTAGGTTCCGTCCTAGTATCCTCGTGCCAATGCTCGAAGGCAGTAGCTCCCTACTCGGTACTACCTTGTAGTCTCACCAAGCAATCGCCAATGTGGTAATGCTGATTGTCGTATGCATCAGGCTCTTTATTGCAAACACTGGGAGAGGAAGTGAGTACGTCTAGTATCACCGGCATCAAGATCGCCATCTCGGATCACTACAATGACCAAATTCGAGAGCTCTATGAAGTCAATCAAGGCGATAGTCCGCTTAAAGACGTTCGTTTTCATAAGTCTACAGACCCAACCTACCAATGAAGTCGTCACTAACATTCTCTCGTAACTCTATAGATTCTGAAAGAGTGTCGAGACAAGGAGCTTCAGTTCGTTGATGCCCATCGACCGGATGCACTTGACATGGAAAGCGATCAGGAGGAAGAGACTGCTTTGAAAGTAGCCAAATTGGCGACTAAAGCCTTGCTACAAACAGCGACGTACTGTTAGATCTGAAAGAGCTTTCTTTGGAAATAAAAACTTGTTGCAAGAATCTACATCTAGTCGATGGATTTAAAGAGCAGGACGTAGTGCTGATCAGCTCGAAAGAACAGTAGGTGTTGCGTATCGTACGCGACAGAGCAACCGAAGCGCTTGCCAACGAGGCAGTGCCATGTCGGCCCGTGCGTCTGGTCAAAGTGCTTTTTCATGCTCGTTGCAATATCTTTCTCCATTGCATTTGGACTCTTTTGCAAGTGCTCGATCAGGTGTTGAACCGCTTCGTCTTTGAGTGCAGACGATATTTCGAGCCGTAGCACCTCGATCTTTGGAACATACGAAGAAGATTCACCATCGCCTTCCTTGACTTGTCCGTCCGTCTGTGGGTCTTCCACGGCAGCATCTTGGTTTGCCATCCTTCCTAACGCCGTCTGGTCGCGCCTTTTAAAGATGCGTGAGCTTTTTGAAGTTGCAAACTACATTCGCTCGACATTTATAACACACGCATATGTTCATCGATGATTCGTTAGTTTATTTAAAAAGTTGGAAGTACGCACAATGTATCCAATAATTGATTTGTGCATGAAACGAATTGCAACAAAGGCAAACACAAAGTCATGACATCCAAAGTAGATTGGTCTGCATGGCCTTATGGAGCCTTTATTCTTTGCGTAGAAGTACAGATTTGTCTACATTCCCTCAATTAAACTTTGGGGGTTACACTCGGAACATCGACTTGCTCTCATAGCTAAAATGTAATTCTCATTCGAAAATCTTAGCGACGTCGACGCTTGGCCGTTGGTTCCTGAGATCGGTGCTTCACTCGGTCCAAAGTTCGTGTTGAAACGAGTTCGAAGAAGGAAGAGGAAGCAGATGCAAGGCATTCAACTGTACTTTTATCCGTCCAACGAGTGTGACGAAGAAAGTAGATGCGAAAGCAGAACGGGTACATCTGTCCAGGAATAGACTTGGTCGGCTTGCGCTTCTTTTTGAGCATCGGATGAACCTTCCAGACATCAGGGTAGAAAAACCAGTTGCGTCTTTCACGCACTTCTCCATCGTTCTCTGCATTTCCGTCAGCTTCACGACGGTCCATTACCACTTGATCATCGTCAATTTCATTTCCAAAGACGCATCCTTTAGCAAACGAATTGTAATCTTTCATCGATTCGAACGTTGGTGGAGCCGAAAGTTTGTCACCTGGATGCTCTCCTTGCAGTTGAGAAACGCGCTCGAATCGTCCAGCCAAAACGTATTCGACTCTTGGACTGCTGTTTTGTCTTCCCGATGGAATGCTACCACTATTGCGTGTCATTCGAGACTTCCTGCCTTTCACCGGATTGCACTCGTCTTTCGCGCGTGGCTCCTCATTGATAGGCTGATACGTTGTGCAATAGATACCTTGACGGCATACACCTCCGTTTCTATGTTTTTCGCCATTCATCTTCATCGAAAAGAAGTCTTTCCTTTCACCGCATGTAGGAAAGCACTGTACATTCTTGCGACCGTTTTTCCAGTATGGTCCATCAATCTTCGTTTTTAATCGAACTTCATGCTGAGGAACCAACATCACCTGGTTCGACATTGACTCTTCAGTGCTTTCAATTCTCATGGAAGGTAAATCAGCTTTTCGTCGTTTGCGATGGCATATCGCTGGTTCAGAAAACGAGGATGACTCCGTTGATAAGGATACCTCCGACCCATCATCTGACAGATATGAGTTAGATGCATCTGATACATCCGATTCACAGTTTCCAGGAGAAGGCACAGTCTCTGGTACGGAGCAAACGGATTCCGTCTTGCTCTTATAGATTGGAGAAAGCGGTCGATTAAAGATCCGACGAAATGGATCATCCCGTAAAGGAGATACTGGTCCTTGGTCAAAGATGTTCTTGGGATCCATGTGCGGGCTCGCACCGCTGCGATAGCTACTTGTCATCGTATTGAGACAAGGGTAGGCACACTCAGGGTCGGTGGATGACTGGTTTGGTACGATTGGGTGGTTATCCAGGAAAGAAATCAATTCTCGATCACAGTTGGGCTCGTGTGGAGGCCAGGGATTGACTTCTTGGCGACTAGGATAAAACTCAAATGGCAAGAAAGCGTTGGAATGAAACTGGTGGTCGTATGGCATGACATCCATTGAGCAGCTTGCTTGATCCACCGCATGAGGAAACTCAAATGTTTCGCATGTGTCTTCGCTCGCATCCATTCGCCTTGGTGGGAGATAAAAAGCTCGATTGTCAGTGCTGGCAGGCGAGGTAAAGTACAGGTCTTCAAGGTAGAACATGGGTGGAGAAGTCACCGAATTGTCCAATAGACCGACTGGTTCACTTGCCATCGTGTTCTTCTCGGATACTGAGAAAGCTTCTGACAAGTCCAGACAAAATTCGAGAATGACAAGAGCAAGTGACGTGCCCATTAAATCAAGTCTGAATGCTCTTTCTTTCTTTCGACAAAATGTCAGAATTGCGTACCATCTTTGGCTGAAAGGTGGCATTTGCAAATCAGTTCGAAGGAAAGAATGGTCTAAGGAACCCACGGTGTTGCGCATACGATATTTCCTTCGCGTGGAAAAGCACGGTACTATCTGATACCCATTCGCTCAAGATCCTCCACAACGTCCAATTCGGAAGTGAGGATCCGCTTGACGTGCTGCAGCGAGCTTCAACCAGCAAACGCACAAAGTAAAACGTCTAATTTCGATTATCTACGAAAATTACCTCGGGCGTCGCGTCCCAGAGTGGTATTCCTTGAAAAACACGTTCGTCTACAGTAAAAGTCCATTTGGATCGTCATCGTGTCACTACTGAAGGAATTACTAGCTTCACGGGTTGCACTAAACCTGCCGACATCATGTTGCAGGCGACATTAAGACGAGATAAAACGTGGTATACCAAATAAAGGATGGAAGCATGCTGCTTTATGGGTGTAACCTACGAAAGGAAATTTGCTAGGCGTCGTCGTCACCGAATGCTTTGCCTTTGCTACTCGTCAAGATCCCTGAAAGTATCCGTAACTGCTAAGAATAAACATACTCTAAATTTGGTTCATGTACTTCCAAGACAGGCCGCCGATCTCACCTCAGCGTGCTTCCTATCACCCAAATGTCAATACAGCAATTCTATCACAAAAAGAGGAACGTAGGAGAAGGCAACAAGAATACTCCGATGCGTTAGCTGCACAAGTGAAAGAAAAAGAAGAGGCCAAAAGACGGGAAAGAGATCACGATCGAAACTACGCTCAGCCGAGACTCGGTACTGCAGTTCAAGAGCCCAACAGAGGACCATGGATAAGTTT
>JAADVB010000144.1:0-47988 GCA_023334545.1 Salisapilia sapeloensis | reverse complement strand
TTCCTGCTCCAATCATCCGAGCTTCTCAACTATGCCGATAAGATAAAAGTGCGCTGCAATCGTTCAATCTGGGTAGTCGTAATAGTTCTCTAAATACACACACAGCTCTCCAGCTTAGTAGGTAGACGTAAAAGCCACTCGAAGCCTCGGTTACCAATCTCGATTGAAGTCAGATGGAAGTGTTGGTCGGAAGTGCTTGTGAGTAGATATTTTCGAGACTCTATAGTTTATCCAGGTGAGCTGTAAAGACTCCATTAAAGGCGACTGACGACCAACACTTGCGTTCACTTTGCTATTTCTCCACAAGGAAGAAGTGGTACTCGTCTAGCATGAATCACAGGGATGAGCTTGAGGTGTTTGGCGTAGGTGATAGCAGCAATGTCGCTCTCGATGAGCATGTCGACGCTCTTATGAGTGTCGACACTGGCCTCGCATCGGCAGACACAACATTGCAGGCAGCGGAAGACACGTCCGAGCTGGATGGATACAACCAGAGCCTCCCACAACTCAGTGATCTCTTCCCCGACGAGGACAGTGGCGTCAACGATGATCCTTACTTGGATGATCTTATTGACCTCGGACTCCACTCCACAGCTGAATCTCTTAACCCGTTATACGCTGATAAAGGCTTTCCTTCTGAAATGTTTCTTGATGGTGAAGACTTGTCCATGATCGAGAATGAGCTGTTACAGACAGACGATGAGGTTGAGATGAATAGTATGGATAGTATTAATATCGAAACCTCTCCTCTCCCTAAACCACACACTCCTAGCGATGCTCCTACATCATCTGTACATTCCTTCCGTATTGGATCGTACAAGTCATCTTCGGACAACACGTCTGAAGAAGAGAGTGAAGATCAGATGGACGACGAGACTGAAATGCTAAGAGAAAAAGAGATGATCAGTCTAAAAGCTCAATACGACTACTTATCCTCCACCGTCAAAGTCCTTAAGCGGCGTCGTGACATCGATCATGATCAAAAGCTTAAATCAGAAAGTGATCGTAAACTATTAAAGAAACTAGTCTCCGAACAGCAAGTGTACGTGGAAACCTTTCGTGCGATGCTGTCGTTCGCCCCTGTCAACGATGTGGTACGTCCTCTAGTAGTCGTAAATCAAGTGCCATAGCTCATACGTGAGATAGAGAATGGCATTAATGACACCAACGGAAAGCTACATTCACTTGGGTACAGATTTCCAAGCACGTCGGCAGCAGATTTTAGGTATTCGGGAAGAAAAACTGGAGTACACGCGTCAATATTTAGAAGAAAAGGCACGAGGGTTAGAAACATCCAAGCCGTACGCCTACTCGGACGTGTTTGAACGGTTTGGAAAAGTGTATTGTGTCAACTTTGTTATCTCCAAGTACGATGACGTTGGTATCCAAGACGTTGTCACTGCCCTGTATGATCAAGTAATGGATGAAACGTATCTAGTTTACATTTCCTCGGACTGTCGTACTAGATATGAAGCTTTGGACAACGTCCAGTGCTCGTTCATTCATCAACGAGTGCTCATGGGCACTGAAAACACACAAGAAAACGTCCCTGAACTGGAAGCGAATAACGTATTCTTTTCTCAACTCGGATCCGACAGTGTCGTCTTAGCACACGATTATATTGACGTCGATGAACTATATCCATATGAACCACAAACACGCGTTCGAAAGGATCATACGAGTGGACTTCTCTTGACAAGTCATATGAATGACGACGGGACATCATCAGTTATTATGAAAAGATTTACCACAGTTAAGTTCCACATAAACGAACGCATTCTGTCGGACGTAGCACAAGATCAGCTGAATAAGTATCTGCTAGCATGGAAGGATTTAGCGACAGAAGACCTAGGGTAAGCGACTTGACTTTAAAAACGTCTATTGTCGAATGAAAATCGACGACTCTATTTGTTGTTTGGAGCGCTAGTATAGCGTTAAGGCACGTGAAAATCAACAAGAAGACCTACTTGTCTCCTTGTCTTTCTTCTTTTTCTTTCTTAGCTTTTATAGTTATGATATTGTACGCATGTGGCTTCGTCTCAGGGGAGACATGCATTACATGATTCCGGAGAAGACATTTAGCAGTCAATTACTTTCGGTAGTCATGTCGGACGAACTCACGCAAATTCTCGAAGATATTCCTCTTGAAGGTGAAGACGAGCTGCTCCAAATTGAAGCCGAGTTGGAGGATTTGATCCATCCGAGAGCGACGCAAGAGGATGGACTAGCAGCACAGGAGATGGGATGTGATAATGGCATTGGCATTGGAATGCATGTGGAAAATAGAAGCATGAAGTACCAGCTACAAGTAGCTGCAGATACTGCAGATAAGAATGACTATTTAGATAAGGAACTAGAGATGTCGTCGACGCTTTCCGTATTCTCTGATGAAGTGCAGGATGTATTGGAAGATATTTGGCTGGGTCTACGTGATTCTAGCTCCGTTGACCAGCTTGCACTCTCCAATACTGCGAATGCTGCTACTTTCGCTGGCACCACGGCTGTAAACTCTTTGGTAGGACAGGATGAGATGAATTTGATGGATGAGAGGTCTCCATCTTCGCCAGCACTCCACTCCACTTCACCTGACAACTCGTCCAGTAGTGAAGACGAAGAGTTACAGGATGATGATATACGGGAGAAAGAGATCATTAGTTTGAAAGCACAATACAGCCATTTAACAAGTGTTGCGAAAAAGCTGAAACGCCGACGAGAGATCGAACACAGACGTTTGACCAGGTCGAAGATGGAGCAGCAGACGATGCACAATCTACTTCTTCAGCAAAAAGCAGCCATACAAAAAGTCAAGTCCATGCTTTTTGATGCTCCCGTTAATAACTTTGTACGCCTTCTTTATATAAGTAAACATACTAGTAGCTAACAACATGACACGACCAGCGCTTGACACTTATGCTACCGATGGAGAGCTACATTCACCTCGGAACGGACCCTACGGAAAGACGGCAACAGATTTTGGCGATGCGAGATGATAAAATCGAGATGACACGCTTGTTTCTAGATGAAAGAACTCGTGACATCGACGTCAGTCAGCCACATGAAAGCTGTGATACTTTCCATCGCTTTGGGAAAGAATATTGTTTACACTTTTCCATCATGAAATTCGAGCGAGCTAATTTGCAAGAGATGGCATGTGCTGTCTGCGACCAATTGACCAAAAACGATAAAGATATTAAAGTATCATCGGACTGTGTCAACGATGTATATATCTATGACGAAGTGCAGTATCACTATTTGCATCAGCGCAATGTGACCAAGCTGCAGTGGAGGAAGGAATACGTTCCCTCCACAGAGCTTAATAGTCTCGTATTCAGTAAAGCAGAAGCCAACTCGGTCGTCATCGTCATGGACAGTGTCGATGTTGATGACTTGCATCCATACGAGAGCAAAAAATTCATTCGAAAGGATAGCTTGCATGGGTATGCCATGTCGACTAGTGTGATTACATGAGAAACTGACGATTCATTATGATGAATAGAGCATTGCTGACTGCACATGTGGATGAGAGAGGTACGCCGTATGTCCTGGTCAAGCGGATGATGCTGAACAAGCTCTACTCGGACGAACACAATCTCTCCGACTCGAATCGATATGCATGGATCTCTCGTATACCAGTGTATTTGGAAAAAATGAGAGACTCGCTCATTTATCGAATGAGTACTGGAGACGCACGATTAAATGGAGCGACAGGAAGCGGCCTTGTGGCTTCATCGGGATATTCCAAACGAGAGTAGTCTAGGAATCAATGTTACGTTTTGCCTTTACTGTGGATGTGCCAAAAGTTCGACTCATTATCTTGTCAGACCAGCCGTATCGTACCTCGGTAGGCATACCATACAACTTGTTGTCTATTTGATATCTATTTATGCTTGCGAATGATAATTCATTTGGCTCGTGGGATTCCTGTCGAGATGACGAAAATTGGCCAATGCTTAGCACCTATGGGGAGATCGGACCACTACCACAACGTGAAGATGACTATCGGAAGCATACTCTTGCAACTGTTGGTTTCCAAGCGTTCCTTTGACTGTATGAAAGCTATTTAACGAGTAAGAGTAATAGCAACATTAAGATGGAAGATAGGATCTGAGTACACTTCACATGAAAACATTTAAACAGCATCAGACCACCAAACAGATCTGACACCTTAACTGCTACCTCAAGAGGCAAACATAAGACGATTGACAACGGTACATTCACAACGCATCGCTTCCTGCGACGGCGAGGAGACGTCGAATGACTGTCGTTGATAACGCATCAAGCCAATAGCCTCACTCAACCGCCTTGGTACTTGCAAATGTATAAACTCTTCCCTTTGATAGCATTAGAGACGAAAACGAACAGACAATTTCGATGCTACGTAACTGCGACCTTGAAATCCATACCACGACTTCTTAAGATTATCGAATTTTACCATCACACTTGCACATGACAGCTATGGCAGCCCTTCGCTTCTTCTTCTTCTTGCTCGCATTAAGCTACTTACAAGTGCTACATGCACTTCCATTCACTGATGCGTCCTTGGATAACCTGCGACGACAATTGCTAGGCGAGGATTATACTATCGACCTACGGGTGAACAACTTGTCCGTCGAGCGTATACGGTATGCAGTCGATGACGAGCATAAGACGACAACGTCCAAAGTGGTCGCGACGTGGGATGATCATCCTACTGCAAGTGCAGCGCGAAAGATATTAGATGCGAATTCGGACTACTTTACGTACGACCTGCAAGTATGGGTTGATGGTTGGGGCTTCGACGCGCTGTGGCATCCAGCGAATCGCCAACTAACGACTGCTGATAGCATGGCTATCCTCGATGACTTTCCTCAGGACGTAGAAACCCATTTTAGAGTACGAATGAAAGTGTTGGAGGGATCAAAATACCTTCCGAACATCTTCGCGACCGAGACAGAAGGACCGTGGAGTGAAGTAGTCACTCTGCCTCCATCGTCGGAAGCCAAGCTAGAAGACATTGCAGCATTCTTTCTCAAGAACAAAATTTTCTTTCTACTTTTAGCTGGTTGCATCAGCATGGGAAGTGTCATCGTTCTCCAGCTACTACTACCTAAAGGCTCCCAATCGACGACGCTTCTGCTGCGCAAAATGTCTTCTAGCAAAACCAGTGAAGACTCTGGTGCAGATGATAGCGAAGAGATAGAAGAGCTGCAGCAGGAGATTTGCGAGCTTCGACATGAGTTGCAAGACTCGGAAGCAGAAGTTCATCGGCTGATGGTGTACCGAGGATACAACCTCGACTCGCTAGATGCAGACGCTCTCGCGACAGTCGAGGCGGAGCTAAAGCAGACTCTGCAAGCCATTCAAGACCACAAACGTCGACAAAAGCAGCTGTAGAGTACACTTTCGTGTCTACAAGTGACCAAATCGATTCCAATGTCAAGCTCTGCACTCTACTTCCGACGGTGACTGGAATACTGGAGGATGAAGCCAAACACCAGTTGTAGTACTAGCGCATATACAATAAGCACCAGCATATTCTTACCAACGTTTACGTTTTCCATGTCATACTCTTTCAACACTTGCCACGACTCTGGTGTATTGATAGTAGAGAAATGCTCGAACATGAAGGATTGAAACGAGTACGTGTGAAAAGCCAAGTAGTACCCCCAGATCCAGTAGGAAGGGATGTAGCTATAAGGCACCATGAAGCCTTCACACAGCATAAACATACCAAAGACGCCGGCGCCAACAGCGATGCCGATGATATAATGAGGCACCGCAGCGCCAATGACGTGCATTAAGCTCTCTGCTACGATTAATGAGAGCAGTAGATTGAAGAAGAAGGAACCAAACGAGTACACGCCTGCGAGGTAGACCACGATAGTCGTTGCAAGTAGCGAGATGACAATCAGTCCAGGTAAGCCACCTACGAGATTGGCGATAGTGTAGCTGAACACGTTGATCGAGTTGTTAAGCATCTCTCGATCAAGCACAGCTCGCTGTTCAATGATAGCAGGAAGTACTGCAACTGACATGAACACGAGGAACGCCTGGACGTAAAAGAGTAGAGATACCATCGCGTTGCTCGTGATGTGATTGTTGGTTGAAAGGTACATGGTTCCAACCATAAACGTCAGCATGACGTACATAAAGACTCGGATCCAGAAGACACCTGGATTGCGCCAATTGTTAGCCCAGTTACGATGCAGAAACACTGTGAATTGATGCACTGCAGAAGGTGATAGCGTATGGACAACGTCCTGTTCGATGCCACAATACTGTTGTTTATCGGCAGCAATGCTTTGAGATAATGAGTGTGCTTCATGACTGTCGACCCATGCAGCGACAAACGGCACGATATCAAGATCGTCGTGAAAGTCTTTATTCACGAGCTGTAGGAAGTGCTCGGCTGGATTTGAGTACATCGGACACGGGTACCTTAGCTGCTCAAAATGCTGCAAAGCAGAGGAAGTAGGACCAAAGTAAACGAGTCTACCAGCACTCATAATCGCAATATTCGAAAGCATCATGTAGATCTTAGAAGACGGTTGGTGTAGTGTGCAAACAATGTTCTTCCCACTTTTGACGAGTTGAACCAAATGATGCATGACGTTGCATGCAGAGGAAGCATCCAGTCCAGACGTGGGCTCATCCAGCAGTAGGATAGAAGGATTTGATAATAATTCGACTGCGATGCCCAACCGCTTTCGTTGGCCAGTGGAGATACCTTTGCAAAAGACATCGCCAACTTTCGTTCGGGCGCAACTACGCAGTCCCATGTCATCGATAACGTCCTGCACACGCATCTCTCGTGTCATCTGAGGCACGTAGCTAGGTAGACTAAGTCCAGCTGCCATCTGAAGTGTCTCGAGTACGGTAAAAGAACCCATGAATGCCATGTCCTGTGGTACGTAGCTCACCATGGATCGAAACGTCTTTGCCTGTCGTGGCTGTCCGTTGAGCTCAATGCTTCCATCCACTCGGGTATACTTGCTGCTACGAACTCGATCGGCTAAGATGTCCAATAACGTTGTCTTTCCAGCTCCAGATGACCCCAAGATAGCTGTTAGTTCTCCTGGAGCTGATCGACCGGATACATCACGCAAGATATACTGCTCACTCTTGCCTCTTCGTGGCACGTTCCGACAGATTTTACGAGGTGCTTGTAGTGCGTAGCTGACGTTGGACCACGTGAGTGAACACCGGTTCATGGGTGCTGGTAATCTCGCATTCATCTCATCCACATCGTGAAAGTGAGGATACTGTCGATAGTATCGCACGTCAGTTGTGGCAGACGCTGCCACGCTTTCCGCCAGCTCGGAGTTGAGATTTTCTATCGACATATCGATCTTGTGGGATAAATCTGACTGTCCGATCGGGCTATGTTGTGAATCTCCTTCGAGCATCACAATGTCGTTGGATGCTTCCGGTGAAGGCGAACAGGTTGACGCGGAGAGTGTCGCGGCTGTAGATGTGCGATCCCGTGGTAACCTCTTTGTCTTTTTCCCCATCGTTTGTAAACCAGCTATGGCAGGGTGGAGACGGACCGCAAGTGATATTGGAGGTTGGAATCAAGTAGGAGAATGGCCAGTAGTATACAGCCGCGGAAGGAAATCACAAGTTGTAACTGTACACGACAGTCCTCGTTCTACATGGCAGAGAATGGTATGTAGACAGGCTAATAAGAGTCGAGTGGATCCAGATTGAGTAGTCGTCTGTGAAACAACATGGCTTTCTATCCTTCCTTCTACCTTTCACGAACGCACATGGAAATTCAGAACGTACTCTCCGACTTTGAAGAGCGAGTTTGCCAATAGGACGATGTCCGACCTTGGTATGAGAAAGAGAGAACATAAAAGTAGAGATCACTTGGTATGACTTGGAATCGAGCGTTTGCCATAAAGATGTCTATGTCTACGCTACTGGACTAGAAAAATGGATGATCTTTCATGGGCTGAGTGCCTGCTTTCAGCGACTCTGGAGGGTCCATCAATCGACGCAATGCACTACGGTCGTAACTGCTTAGTTCCGTGCCGTCTTCATCAGCTGCTGGGAATACTCCATCTTCATTTAGCTCTTCGCTGCCGACAAGAGGAGGGTTCATGACGCTGCATAAAAAATCTTAGCCCACCTTCGTATCTTGTATGCGCAAACAAATCTACCTGACAGCGTGCAGCTCGTCCGACTTGGCAATGACTTCAATGACAGTGGAAGCACTGAGTGCAATGGTCGATCCTTCTCGGATATCCTGCGCCTTCCCTCCGGCACCACCACGCGTCTCGAGCAATCGCACTTCGCCATGACCTTGCGTCACGGTCAATGCGTAGACGTGATTGCGAAAGTCTAGTCGGACGGGGGTATCCTTGCGGAAGATTTCCTGCTGCATCGAGAAGCCCATGCCATCACTGCGGCTAATGACTCGACTACATCCGCATGATCATTCGATTCCACTTCATACATACAAAACCATCTTTTATGTTGCAAACGTACCGACTTGTCATGTTTTCCGCCGCCGCATTTTCCACTGTCGCAACAGACGCATCGCCTGGGTTGCGTAAAATGAACGCAGCACGTCGCGTCGAGTGGAATAGTCGACGAGTACCTCCAAATAGCATATTCAAGTATGAAATGACTAATTCAAGTGTGATATTTATATCAGATATTTCATTGGCTATAAAGTAATTTTAGAATGTTAGATTGGTCAAAATTCGAGAAGCATCGTCGTCATCATCATCCCTTCCAGCAGAACGTGAAGACAAGTAGAGATGGGTAGTGGAGGTTCCTCGCAAATCGAGATATTTGAAGAAGGTGAGCTCGAGCAAGAGCTCAAGAAGAAAGGAGCTGCTGGTGATGATAGTATCCAAAAGTATGTCGCAGATACATACAACGACATGATTTCATCGGTCATTCGACCGCCGCGATGCGTCTATGACGTCGCCGACTTGGGTGACACGACCATCGGTCTTGACAACGGCCAAGAGGCACGTCGGAAAGACTTGACCCTGCTCAATGAACGCGACTTGAAAATCGAGTGCTCCTATTGGCAATTATTCGATACCTCGGCGACATCGCCCACGGCAGCTCCATGCCTCGTCTACTTGCACTCGAACCTCGGCAGCCGTGTCGATGCCTTGCGTGTTCGAGACCAAGCTCTCGACAGAGGCATGTCCGTTTTTGCCTTTGATTTCTCCGGTTCCGGACAGTCCGATGGGCTCTTCGTGACCATGGGATGGAACGAAGCGACGGACTTGCACTCGGTACTAGAGCATCTAGACAAAGACCCGAGCGTGAAGTCCTTCTGCTTCTATGCACATAGCATGGGAACGTACCCAGCCATTGCCAACGTCGTTGCCACCACACGTGACGCCAAGCAGCGTAAAAAGCTGCAGAGTCTTCCTGCCTCCTTTCGTCGTCCCGAGCTTCTATCGATCGAGAAACCTATTAAAGGGATGGTACTAGATGGCGGCTACGCGACCATGACTAAGCTCGTGCAGGAGCTTATGAGTAGCATCAAGAAAGAAGGTTTCGACGTTCCATCCGCAGTCTTTCGAGCTGCCACCATCTTCGTCGAGAAGAGTGTCAAGAAACGTACGGACGTCGACCTCGATCGCATCCGTCCGATCGAATTAGTTCCGTTCTGTCTCCTCCCTGCTCTCTTCCTCACCGGTCATGACGACAAATACGTCCATGGGCATCATAGCGAACAGCTCGCGAATAAGTACAAAGGTCCGAGTATGATCCAAAAGGTACAAGGTGAACATTATACGTCTCGACCGACGCACGTGTACGACACGGCGATCGACTTTTTATTCGGGGCACTCCATTCGAGTGTAGAAATGAAATAAATTCGTGCTTGCTATTATCCGTTTTACATGTACTCCAGTCGATCGCATCGGACGTTGACAAAGTAGTCATCTTGGCCGGACATTTCTTGGAAACGAATGACTTTCGATGGAGACATATCACCCTCATACTCATCGACAAAGTCATATTCAGTATCCGACCCGTCCTTCATCTTCCTCGCTTCTTCCTCTTCTGCAAACTCCGCTTCAATCGCCAAACGATGAAAGCTCCGGAGTTCATGCAGACAATCGAATGCGATGCCACCAACGAATGTACGGTCCATGGCTAGACGTAGCAGCGTATCACACACACACTCGTCCTTAGACAAGATCCTCGCTCGATACGGCTTTGTCATCTCCAAGAGCGCAGCGTGTGGAAAGCGCAAGAGTTCATACACATCGACGCTCTCTTCACACGCGAGGATCCATGGCTCTCGTAGTTTCAAGAGCACGAGACCCATGCGCAGGAGGACGTGGCTGCCTTCACAGAAGAAGACATCCCAGAGACGCAAGACAGGTTCAAACGGAAGCGTATTGAGAAAAAGACAAAGAAACCACTTGAGCGTAAACGGTTCGACGTCCACATGCAAGTGTTGCAAGTGGGCGTACAACGTCGGTAGCTTTTGGCGGACGAGCTGAGCAAAGACACGTTGCTCCGCTCGACTCCCGGCCATGCTACGTGTGTGGAAACCTGGGAGAAGGTCTTCCACGACACAGCAGAGGACCCAGAATGCTTCTTCCTCACGCATGTGATGCAAGAGGACAGCAGCGAGAAAATTCATGCTCTGGCAGTACCCGATGGATGGATTCCGAACGCTGTAGGCCTGGAGGATACGTCGTAGCTCTTCAAGATTCCGACGACGTAGCTCGTGCTTCGAGTCATGATGTGGAAACGTCCGCGGTAGATCTTTCTCAATCTCCTGGAGAGTCACATCTGCCACCTCTTGAGTCAAGTACTCACAATACGACGTCGGGCTCGTCTCCCGTTTCGACTGGCCACCGCTGCACATGTACCATACTTGTCCTCGTAGCGGCGGTGGGACGCCGGAACGTAGCAAAGCATCGAATTGACGACTCGTATAGAGTGCTTCAGCAGCACTGGCAAAGTTATTAAACGCTAGTTTCACGTTATTCGATAATGGTGGCGCGCCCCACGGCACATCGACGTCATCGTCTTCGTCACTCGTGGTCGCACTCGTCTCGGTCTCCAAATGGAACTTCAATTGATTTTCTCGCCATTTCTGACACACACGAGGTGAAGACCAGTCTTTCGTCTTATACTTTTCGCCCCATTTAACTAGACGTTGGACGTAATTGTCATGGAGAAGCACGAGGTCAGACGCAGATGGATCTTGAGCAGGCGCGAACACGCATTCGAATACTTGTTCCGGGTGGCAGTCACACGCTAACGGAGCATCAACATCGAGTGGCTCCGAGTTCATATGATATCGTTCGAGCGGTCGGAAACACTCCAACCGCCGTCCATGCGGCTCGACACTCGACATGATCGAGGACTGGCTAAACTGGTCGCTTTCTTCTCCCTGGCTCTTATATAACGGTTAGGTTACACGAATGTGTCTCGAAGGTTGCACGGAAAAACGCGCCGACAAGCTGCATTCGAATTATCCAAGATGGAGCAATTGGAGCGCGAGGCGCCGCTCTTTGACCGTCGATTAAACGTCTTGGTGCAATATCCGGATCGAGAAGAGAAGTTGACACAGCTGACGATACGTGTGTTAAATGGTGTTCGCGTATGTTTCATATGTGGGACACTAGAAAGGATTGTTTTCACTTAATATGAATGATGATAGCAATCGAGTGGCAAAAGTCAGCGAGAACGAGTTCTACGTGTGGAAGTGACGGATGATGATGGAGTGGATCCGTATTTCTTGTACCTATGGAGTGTCTCGGAGGAACAATTCCATGAATTAAAGGCACAACAGCGCCTACTCGTGGACTTTGCGTCTTTCCCATCCAACCTCATCGATCTCCTCGACTGCTGCCTGAAAGACAGTGAACGGCATAACATGAACAGAGCTAGTAAAGACACAGAAGAGAGTGAAAATGATCCTCCTAATCGATTAGAAGTCAGTCATCACGCTAGCCGGTCGCAAGGACCGTCTCCTCTTAGGTACGTCCCACCATCCTTTCTTCCAGACGTATCGTACTCATAGATCTATAGCTACCTAGCTGTCTTGAATACATGTGACAAGCGAGGCGAATGCATCTTTAGTATCGTAGAGACGAATCAATTCAAGCAATTGACCCACCTCTCCCTCCCTTTCGCACCAGGCAATGACGCTGCCATCAAAGCGTACTTGGCAGCACGATTAGCACAAGTGAATGCAGAAAAGAACTCGCTCGCATCTACTCTCCGAACAACTTCCAGTGACTTGGAATACACCAAGTCGCATGCAGAGCAAGTAAATGACGAGTTAGAAGCTCTTCGACACCAATCCGAGACCGAGCTATCCAAGGAACGAGTGTACTATGGCGAAGAGATGAATAAACAACGAGAACAGGCAGCGAAGATCTTACGTGAACGAGAGACAGAGCTCAGCAATAAGCTCGAGAGTATCACTGAAAAATATGAAAACGAGATGAGTCCTCTACGCAAGACGATTGAAGAGCAAGCTTCCAAGCTCCAGGACTTGACACAAGCCAAGTACCAGAGCGAGATGAAAGTCGATCAGCTCCAAGCTCAAGTCCAAGAGCTTTCAGCGGAAAGAGACGAACGGAAGAAGAATTCGAGTGAGTTGCAAAAGGAGAATAAGACACTAGATGAACGTTGCTTCCATCAGGAGAAACAGATCCATCAGCTCCAAGTACAAGTAGCAGCGTTGGAGCAGCAGGTGACGGATAAAGAGGAGGTGATCGATAAGACGAGTGACTTGCTACAAGCAGCTCGACGACATAATGAGGAGGTAGAAGAGTCGCTCAAGGTCTATCGCGACAACCATCAACGTCTCCAGCAGAAACTCGAGCTCAGTATCTCTGAAATCAACAAGGTAGAGCGATCTAGTACATGTACTCGATGTCATACTCATGTAGCATATAGGGCAATGACATTATCGAACGTATTCATACGGAGAATCAGAGTCTAAAGGTCAAGATGAAGCAGAAGATTAAGATCATGAAGCACCAGGAGCAATTAATGGACGGCAAACAATTCGAGGTTGAAGCGAAAGAAAAGGAGGTGAAAGCGAAAAAGGAGGAAGTAAGTAAGAAAGATGAAGAGATAGGGCGTCTTCAGGACAAGGTGCAGGAATTGACAGAGAAGCTGGAGGAAGGACAGAAACTCTTGGCGTCCAACCAACAGGTCATCACGTGGCTTAATAAAGAGATTAATGACCATCAGATCGGACAACGACGACCACCAGGGTATGCTAGCTACCGACAAAGTGCTACTGCACGCACCCATCCGAACGTATCTTGATCATCTATCTCTTTTTATCAGTAACTCTAGCCATGAACGTCTTGCTCTCGTTTTGCCTTTGTCTTGTTCCTCTTTGTCGTTATATGGAAAGACCTCCGTCGATACGGAAGGCTTGGCCAGTGATGTAACTTGCCTTGTCACTAGCTAAGAACGCCACGAGCTCTGAGACTTCCTCTGGCTGTCCCATTCGACCTAATGCGATCCGGTCGGAAGTATCTAGATCCTGTGTCATATCCGTTGAGATGTACCCTGGCTCGACGACGTTCACACGAATGTTACGAGGACCTAGTTCCTTGGCGAGACTCTTGGTGAATCCAACGAGTCCGGCCTTGGAGGCACTATACGCTGTCTGTCCGGCGTTCCCACTGGACCCGACGACACTCCCGATGTTCACGATACTACCTAGGACGCATTTATATGTACATTCGATCGTTCCGTTTAGTGTATGCCTATCTACCTGCTTTCTGTCGGATCATGCCTTTCACGACTGCACGTGTCATGTGGATGGGGGCGACTAGATTCGTATGCAGCACTTGATCCAGTTCGTCTGGAGGCAGACGAAGCAGGAGATTGTCCTTGGATATACCCGCGACGTTAATGAGTGACGAGATCATACCCATCTCCTGCTGTACACGACGTACAGCGTCGTTCGCATCTTGCTTCGCATCGTACTCGATCGGGAGCACGTCGGACGCGATGTCCGCCGCCGCTTCTTCCGCTCGAGCAATGTCTCTCGAGGTTAGCGCGACGCGCCATCCGTGTTCATGGAGCTTTCGCGCGACAGCGAAGCCAATGCCTCGACTTCCACCCGTAACGAGTGCGATCCGGTCCATGTTAGGAAATGCTCTGGATAGTTTACTACCGTTTTTCGCTTCTCATCCATAAACGGACGGAAGGATGCCAAAGTCATGTAAAGAGTGCGGCCATCGGCCGGAATCATCCGTCCGCTTCTGTCCCGAGTGTGGCGCGAGTATTAAACGCAAGAAACAGGAGACTAGTACTACGTCCGAAAAACCAAAGGAGAAAATCGACATCCCAAATGCCGCGACGGGGGACGAGGCAGGTGCGATATATAAACGGATGATCGCGACCGTGAAAAGCGTGCACCCGAACGATCAGGAGAAGCTATCGGCCTTTAAGCAAGACTGTAAGCAGTATGGACAAGGAGAACTAAAAGCCAAGACGTTCTATCATCATCTAGAAAACTACTTTGGCAGTCGTTCCATGCTTGCTGCGATGCTCCCGCAGCTCGTTCGACTCATTCCGGACGAACGTAAGCGGAAAAAATTATTGAAAGCACATCGGAAATACAGTAGCCAACAGGACAATGCTTCCATCGCATCGAATGCAACGACTTTCGATAGTCAGCAGGACGTACTGGACGCGAAACCTTCTTCCAGAATGTCCATGAACAGGTACGCAGACAGTCCCAATTGCTCGATCTGTGGTGCCGAGTTCGAGATGAAGAATCGCCGACACACGTGTCGAAAGTGTGGCTCGAGCGTCTGCAATACATGCTCTCCCATCCGTATGCTCGTGCCACCAGATCAACTCGCTATTTCAACGAAAGACTATGCTCCTGGACATCCGCAAAGAGTCTGTACACTCTGTGCTCCAGCTCTAGAACCATATCAAACGTCTCTTAATTCTGAATTTGCGAATTGCCATAAAGATAATCCGCATCAAGCACGAGCGAGGTTCCACATGCCATACTCGAGTACGCTCGAGAAGGAATGCCGGACGGCTGCAGACATCCTGAGCAACTTCTTTGGACACGAGTACGGTGCCGATAGTGATAGACAGATCCCTGTGTCCTTCCTACGAAAGGCACAGGGCCTTGTCTTCCTCACCGTCGTGAAAGCCGGCTTCCTTGTAACAGCGAAAGTCGGCACTGGCATTGTCATCGGCAAACTAGACGACGGTACCTGGTCAGCTCCATCTGCTATCGGCACCGCTGGTCTCGGTGGCGGCTTTGAAGCCGGTGGAGAGATCGTCGAGTTCATGATCATCCTTGGATCCCAAGGCGCGCTGCAAGTCTTCCATCGGACGCAAGTGAACGTCGGTGGCGGACTCAGCGTCGCCGTCGGACCGTACGGTCGAGACGCAAGTGCTCAGGCTGGAGCTGGGAAAGGTGGCTTCAACGCGAATCTGAGCTACTCCCACAGTCGAGGTCTGTACCTCGGTATTTCGTTATCCGGTGCGATCATCAAATGCCGTCAGGATACGAATGCCAAGTTCTACGGCCAGCAACTCACCCCCAAGGACATCCTGACAGGCCAAGTGCCGCGTCCGAATGCTGCCAAGTGTCTCTACGATGCGATTGATAACGCGATGGAAGGCGTCGCGGCATTCGATCAGCAAATTCAGATGAAGAAACAAGCCGCATGGGAAGTCCATTGCATCTGCTGTGGATGCCAGCATTATGTCAGTAAAGCATTTTCGAAGAAATGTGGTCGATGCAATCATATTCATGGTGATCCACGTACATCCATGTCAAGCGGATCGTCCTAAGTAGATTCGAATGAAAGGTTTTGTATTGACAACATTTAAAACAGCTCTTCTTCACTACGACCAAAGAAGAGTTGAGCAGCGACACGTTCGAGCCATGAGTTGCCACCTTCCAGACCTTGTTTAATCTCTTGCTCTCGTCTCGCCATCGCCACTTTTTCACGTGTCATCGCTGCCGTACGACTCTTCTTGAGATCGTACGCGAGACCCAAGGAGGCACACGTGTCGATGAATAGCTTCGTCGGGTTAAATTGACCGGACGTGAGACCCCACTCGCTCGTAGCATAGTCCGTCGGGTACTTGTGATGGTAGTTGTGGTACCCTTCACCGATGGCACCAATGCTCACCCAAATATTCTCCACAGGCTTGATCTTCGGGTCGTATGGCTTGTAGCCGAAGAAGTGGGCGACGCTGTTCACCATCCACGTCATGTGGAGGACCCAGACGTGACGGAAGATGCCACCGACCCAGAATCCAGCCCACGCGCTGCCAAGGAGATGTCCAACAATCGTCGGCATGACGTAGCACATGAGTAGAACGAATTTCATGTAATGAGCTTTTTGCATATGAACGACTGGATCTGCTAGTAGATCATCATAGCTGATCTTCTTGCCTTCTTTACGAACCTATAAGAGTAATGGTCAGTACATACGCTCTGCTGGCATGGGAATCTGTAACGTACGTTGGGGTGCTTGCGGACCATGACCCAGCCCATGTGGGCAAAGAAGAAGCCACGACCAGAGTCATGCGGGTCGGCAGTCGTATCCGAGTTCTTATGATGTACGCGATGGTCGCGAGACCATTCAAAGATCGAGCCTTGGAAAGCCATGGCGTTCCATAACATGAGGACGAAGCGTAATGGGAGTGTCGCCTTGTAGGATTTATGAGACCAAAGACGATGGGCACCGGCAGTGATGCCTAGGCCGGAGATGACCCAGAAGAAGACCCATAACACAGCTAATTGTGTCCAAGTGCAGGATGGCATGACAAAGAAAAGAGAGTAGAGCGCTCCGAGGTGCCATGATGCGAGGATGATGACATTGTACCAGACGACTTCACTCCATTGGAATGGTGGATGGTCATTGTTCTCTGGGATGGAAGGGAGCTCATCCGGCACAGCATCCAGGTCGTCCCTGCGACGACGCACTTGTGTCGAGTCACTCATAGCCGATCAGGACGAAGGTGTTCAAATCACGAAATGAATAGAGGGGAGTGCCGCACGTGTCCACAAAAGTCTGAAGCGTATACAAATCGATTGTTATCTAGTGTACGTGGATTTTTGTGGGAAACTGATCGCACCGGTTGGTATAAACATGATATAACGATCTTGAAACGAAGGATAGATTTAATCCTTCTTATCTTTGACGATAGACTGGACGTGGCAAGGAAAGAGAGATGAATATGGTATGCTCGATGGACAGTCACCAAAAATCCAGGACGAGAAAAAGTTGGAAAGGCGATAATGCTGTCGTAGTGTGGCCGCGTACTTGGATGCTCTATCCGATCCATGTCACAATAAATACGTCCAGCAGTTTATCTTGAAAGATACCTTAGAAAGCAGAAAGGGAAGGGAGATGCGACTGGTGATAGTTGTAGTCTTGGTGGGTCCCAATCGTTTGGTTGCATCGCATCTTGGTGGTACGTCTGGAGTTGATGTCGCAATGATGAGTCATGACGTTCTTCTTGTCTGCTTACACCAACGTCTTTCAAGACTAGCTGCTTGGTAAAGGCATCCATGTCATGTAGCTTCACCATCTTTACATCCACTGCGAACGTTTCTGGAGAGAGAAGCCTATACATGACAGTGGCTAGTGGTACTGACCGCAAGATGACGATTGGAGTCCAGAGCACAGACGTCAGTGCGAAAAGCGCGAGTCGTATCGATCCAAAGAAAGTAAAGAAGATCATCGTGGTCATCAAGAGGAACGTCAGTATCGTGAATAGCAACGTTCCTAGTAGTAGCTATCCAAAACAGAATTAGTATATTATACCAATCTGATATCGAGTATGTCCTACCTGTCCAACGTCATACTCGCACGAGTCCACTCGATGTCGCAAGACGTTCACTTTGCGTCCAAGAAAGAGCTGCCAAAGCGATCGTAAAAGCCCAAATTGGACTGTGTTTAACTTGGCAAAGTAGAGGAAGATCCAATATGAGTTCCACGTAACAGCGACGAGCCCATCGAACACAGCAGATAGCTGTAGTGTCAATCCACTTGTCATGATCAAAAGGTCAACGACCTTATTATTGCCACAAGAGATGCTTTGACACATAGTGAAGATGTGGTTGTACACATTTCGCCAAAGCTCAAGCCACATCAAGATACCATTACCCAAAACGGATGCCAGTGGACGATTAAGCTGTATGGAAATTGTATCAGACATTGCTATCGTAGTGTGGATTGATTGGTCGTACCTTAAAGCCAGCAGGGACGTCCATGAGCCATTGCACATAGGATTGAAGTGTACCGAAGTACGACTGTGGAGTTCTATTTTTGGAATGAATACCCTTTATCTTTTGCATTGCATCTTGTGGATTATACATGGAAACTGTAGTCAAGTAGGAGTGGACGACCGGGAAGAGATAGGTGGCTGTAAAGTAGCCGATGAAAAAGTCCACAAGCACAAAAAGAACGTCATCCAAGGTACATAACATGTCTGTCACTGTATAAATCTAATGATTAGTTGAAAATTGCATGTGGAAAATATGCTACGTGGCACCTTCGTGTTGCAGCAGTGATCGCTGTTGTCGGACCTGATGCCAAGCTCGTAGACGGTCCGGAGCTGTTGCGACTGTGTTTAATTTCCAGTGCCATAAAGAGAGAGTTTGAGAGCAGGCCTGTAAAGGCAAAACGGTAATGAATGAGCATGTAGGTGTAGTAAAGATAAAGTAGCTACCATCAATCTTTTGCCGGCAACAAACGGAATGAACGATGGTAGTTCCAATGCCAAAAGCAAGCACAAGGCTTTTGCAACTAGACTAAAAACGTGGAAGGGAAGAAAGAGACCATAGTATCCAACCTGTCCAGCTATGAAAGCAGAAGCTAGATGCATGCACGTTAGCTTCTGAAGATGATACGAGTAAACAGAATAAACTACCCCGACTAGAAGACTGAGACTTTTCCTCTTGAGCAGCTTGTACTTCTCGGTAGCTATCATATATCTACACAAGTTGTTCGCATCAAGAATGGGCTACTGACAATATTTCAAGGTTCGAACTTACGGCACGGATTGGGGCAGTAAACACCGATTCTCGCTGTGCATTCTTAGTTCCTTGTACCAGAGCCTGAATAGCATGTTTTTCTCTTTTAAATGCTACCAAGATGCATGCTTCCTGCAGTACAGAGTCTCCTTTGACAAGACGCACTCGACATGGCCATGTGGCTTCCTTTGACTCTACAATCACCTCCAGTGATACTGTTGTCGAGTCTTTACGATGCGTTTCTGAAGTATCATGATCTCGAGATATATGATAGCAGCTACCTAGGATATCTAATTGCCCTTTGCAATCCGTATCTAGACATATAACCATACCAATCAGTCCTTTAATAGTCTGATACACATGAAGCGAGTATACCATTACCAGTATCCTTCACCACATCCAGCACACAAAATGTCCGGTCGCTCAACTGCCTTCCCACAACTTTACATCCGTCTCGCATGCGAAACGAAGACGCAACTGGCCAATACACGGTACATCCTGCCACCTCGGCCATTTTCGCGTCTTGTTGTCCGCTTTCGTGTGATAATATGTGTCATTATATAACTTTCGAGTGGTATTGTATAACGCACGACTATGGAGGAAGAGCTCCTAGCGCAGCGAGATGCTGCGTTGGCCGTGAACAAGGAGCTTCAGCGAAAATGGGAAGAAGAGAAGGAACAGATTGAATCTACTCTAGAGCGTCGTGCACTAACAGCAGAACGAATGAGAATGCATGCAGAAGCAAAAGCGACGGAAGAACGCGAGTTGCGTGTTTGGGAAAAGCGTTTATGCAGTCGTTTGCTCTTCCTATCTCTCTTCTTTGGCATGGTAGGTGCCGTATCTGGTTGGGCAGTCGGCATGATTGCTTTCGTCGCTCTCGCCCAGCCTTTCGTTGGCTTCTTACTCATTTTACCAGCCATGACCGTTGGCAGTCTCCTCGGTCTCGTCGTTGCCAAGGTACTTGAACTCGCTCGACATTATGTACCTACGCTAATGCTATTCAGTAGACGAAGATCCAGTTGGAAAATCGACAGTGGGAGCTCGTACAAGCTCAGCGTCGACGCCATCGGGAAGTCGAAATGGCTGTTCATGATTCGATGACCGAGACGGACGATCCGATCGAAGCATTCGAAGAACTGGCTCAACCACAGGCATGGGGTATCCTCGGTGCCACCTGGCGTGCCGTTCAAGACGTTGCGTACACAGTTACTCACCAACCTTCAAGCTATGTGGACAACTTGCTCCGATCCAAAGTAGATTAATTGACGACCATCTGCCACGCTCCTTCCTTCTTCCTTTCGTCCACATGGACCTCGATGCAACAGATGAGAAACAAGGCAGCACAATAGTCGCAAAAGCTTTTTTTATTCGAGTTCATCTCCAACAATGAAAAGAGGCGGGAATGCACGCGTCTCGGGATATATTTTACAGCCGCGCTTCTTTCCGAATTGGAAATGCACTCCTTGAATGGGCAAGGGCGGCTCCGAGAGAAACGAAAATGGAAAACTAGACGCCAAAATCGACCAGACCCTACACAGCCAACTCGCCCACGGCAGACGGACTCGTGTCGCTCTTTTCACTACTAGTATCCTCCGTGTCGGACACGGGGAAGAAAGAGATGTCGATGCTCGAAGCGTTGCCGTTGCCGTCGACGATGGGAGACGCAAAGATCGTCGCTTTCTTACCACCTTCCACCTCGAGCGTCTCGTACACTGGCTGGCGCGTCGTCCGTAGCTTTTTCATAACTGCCTCCATCTTGGATTTGTCCTTGCAAATGGCGGATCGAATGTTTTCAGGCGACATTTGCCCGACCGCGAGACCCGAATGCCGTTCGAACGCACTGTTGTGCGCCAACGGTTGCATTTGGAAGTCAACCACGAGCTTTGGCGTCGAGCTCTGCTGGAAGCAGACTTCGTAGAGCGACGACGATGACCCGGCGTCGCGCGAACGTAGTCCTTCGGCATCTTTCTCAGCACGTTCCGCTTTTTGCTTGGCAATCACGAGATTGCTTTGCAGCATGCTAATGTAGTGGAACGTGTTATCAAGGATCGATTGCTTGTTCTTCTTGCTCTGGACACCAGCTTCATCCAGCAAAGCCTTCAGCTCATTAATCCGGTTGTTCAGTTTAAACATGCGCTTCTTTTCCTTCAAATTCAATTCTTCTCGAGATCGTTTCGATCCAACAGACGGCGACTTGTTGCCGCTGCCACTGTTGCTCGACTGGACATTCGAATTGTAGTCCGTGGACACATGCAGCATTTGCGACCCGATTTGAGGAGGGCCGTAGAAATGGCCTCCTTGCATGCCCATCATGAGCGGTTCATGCTCAAAAGATTGGGCATGATGTTGCGCGTGAGGCGGGGCGGGGAGACCGTGGTGATGCGCCGCCATGTGCTGGAAGTCATGCATTCCGTGATGCGGCAGACCTGGCTGCATTTGCGCGTGGTGTTGCTGCTGCTGATCGAGAGAAAAAAGTTTCCTTTCGCCGTTTCCTCCCGGTTGAGGCTGCGGTGGCTGCTGCCCGTTGTTGTCGTAGCCGTGGTGGTATCCAAACTCATTCGCGAGCATCTTATCGTTGTCTAATCAATGAAGTAGGTAAGAAGACAGAACTAGCCTCGAACTACGTAGCGCTCGTACCAGTTGCTGCAGACTGTGCCAGATGAAAAATGAATGAACACCTGGGCCAGTGAATTTGAGGACGAGGGAGTGTATTTAGCCAGAACATCGTTTTCATAAAGAAACCGTGTATAAGATGGGTCATGACGACACAAATAGGATGTATCGTAAACCTACGCCATGCGACAATATTTTTGGCCAATCAACTGGTTACGAAGGGACGATTTTAAACCTAACCGGATGAGAAGGCTATTCTACGACTCGCGACGGAAGAGGACTATTTATCCACCTTTCTTAGGACGTACCAAGAGTCGAAGCGCAGATTCGGATAAAATATTATATCATATCTTTATCATCCGTAGTTCGTAGTTTGTAGGTTATCGTTGTAGTCGTTCCAGTCCGGAGCTACTTTCGTGTCGCGTAGTAAATTATCCTTCCCTTTCTTACATTCGGACTGTGTCTGATCGGGGAAAAAGAAAAAACGTTAGGTAATTGGCGCTCTTCTGTCAAAAGACGGAGCACTAGCTTCAACACATCTTCATCCGTGGACATTTGGTAGATGGCCGTCAATAGCAGACACAAATGGTTTACTTGATACTTCCCGACCACTCCGTCGTTGATGGAATCGGTCCTTTTCCAACGTTGCCCACTTTTCATGTTGACTTGCTTCAAATGCTTCCATGTTCGAAAGTACCACGGTCGTGACACCTTCTTCTTCTTCCCCTCCATTGTCCTTCGCGAGGAACCTTGCTTCGGCCGTGTCTAAGCGTGATTTTCGATTCTTCTTCTTCTTCATCTCCTCTTCACGAACTTTACGACCAAACTCGCGCGCTGCTAAAGAGTACTGGTCGCGTGGTTTCACGACCTCGAGTTTCACTTCATTCTGTTCTTCTTTCCTACCTACTCGCGTCTTTCGAGGCTTATGGTCCATAACTGGCATAACAGTCACAGGTCGCTGCGATGGAGCTGCTTCCAATGCACGTTCTAGCCTTCTCCGAGCATTATCTTCTCTCCGAAGCTCGAACAAAGGCTCAGCCAATGTCATTTTCAGTCGCATTAATTCATTCTCGGCGACATCCAAGCGGCTAGTTAAGCACACAACGTCCCCCAATGCTGCTTGTAGCTTTTCGCGTGTCCGATCACGCTCTATGAAAGCAACGTTTCGCTGCGAGTCTGCCATGACAGCGGCCGTCTCGGCTCGTCGCCAATCGTAAGTGATCTCATTTTGTCTTGTCACACTAGCTTCTAAAGCTTTCAAAGCGTCATTGCGATGCTCTATAGCTTCATCGCGCTCTCTTTGCATCTGATCTCGAGCGACTTCGGCTTTGGACTGCGCGATGAGTGCTGCATCCTTTAAATCTCGAGTATGCTCGAGTTGATTGGAAACATTGGCAACTTGGATGACAAGCTCCTGTCGCGCGAGTTGAACCTCTGCTAGACTAGAAGCTGTCAATCCATGTGCACTTTTCTCCTCTTCAAACTGTCTATGCCAATCTTGTATTTGTTTTTCTAAATCTGCATTCCGTTCATCCTTTACACGAATGGATTCTTCCAACGCTTCTACTCGTATCCGCAACGCTTCTCGCTCGGTCTGTAATTGCTTCACCTTGACTTCCCACACACTCGCACCTCCACGTTGCTTCAACAGTTCTGCAACCACGGTGTGACCCCAATGCGTTGCCAAATCCAATGCAGTGCAATCGGCCGAGTTCTTCGCCTTAGTATTAGCACCCTTTGCCAAAAGAACTTTGACAATGTCAGACCGACCCCAGAAACTAGCCAGATGCAACAATGTTTGGCCACCAGGATCCATATAATCGACGTCAATATCCTGTGCGTGCTCTTGGAGCAGTTCCTTGACACGTGCAGTGTTGCCATCGAAAATGGCATCCCGAAGAGCCTCGTACACTGCGTCGATTGTCGGCATCGACGTCATTATATCAGGTTCCTGAAATAGGACATCGAGTGTCTATTCGACTGCGTGAGATTGAGGACGGCGCTTGGGAATTCATTTTAGCTTTTTAGTAGAATACGCTCCTTGTACGAACGCATGCCAATGTTCTCAAGCTCCAAGTACTTGCTGCTGTATCCAAGCGCTACGAAAATGTGCTGATATTATGCTCTTATCAGGACGAAATATGAATCTCCCAAATCTATCGAAGATCGAGCAGTATCTCCGACAAACCCAACGACCACAGTCACTGGAGGTGGAAAGGAAGAAAGCTTGGCAAAAACGTCCAGTAGCTCTGCTGCCAAAATACAAGACGATGATGTATGAATTTCACCCTTGTAGATACAAGAGTAATGGGCAATAACACCTGTGCGTAGGAATGTAACAACTGCCAAGGTCGGTTGGCATTCGTCCAATACATGCCGTCAAGTTTATCCGTCTTGGTCATGGAGATTGGAAACACAGAAGAAGTACGTATCGACATCTTTGTGATCTATGTAAAGGAGTAAGCTGCTCATCTTGATGATACGGACATATGAAGCTGCTTGACGCTCGATACAGTAACAAGTTCTTTCGTGTATTTGTTCCTCAAGTCCATCGTGATCAAGTGGACAATTTCCTGTTTGCTCGTAAAAGAGTTGGAAAGCCCAAGTTTCGCTTCAGGTAGCATATTGAACTAAAGAAGTTATTTTATCATGTAAAAGCGAGTTTGTACGGTGATTATAGTGTGGAAGACAATGCTGCGAGCAAATGGAGAGACTCGTCTAGTGCAGGGAAAGTGTCCATGGTACCCACAGACGAATCGAAGAAATACATGATCCATGCAGGCACAAGTGGTGCTCGAGTTGAGTTCAGCATTGTCAAACAAGGACGAAAGCAGGACCTTATTGTTAAATTTTGTCCCGAGGTAAAGTCTGCAAATAGCCTCTCCAGTCAGTATGCACAAACGAAAGACATAGACTCAATCAACTTATAAGCGGCTACAAGCATTTCGGAGTCGATCGAACCGATCAGAGATGAATCCAGAAACTTACCAGTGCGTCGTCCAGGTAGAATGCTCTATGCTGTACTTTCAAAAGCTTAATAAACTTCTCCGGATGCTGCAGAAATTTATCAATCCCATGGTGGACATCCAGTGTCCAAAGACGAACAGTACCTTGTTAAAAGTGGAAAAAGAAGAAGTAAGTGCTTCTAGATAATCTTCGACGTATTTCCAGTGAGAATCGAGCTTTTAACTTTATTTAGGCTGGAACGACAGACAAGTTTATCATCTCGTACATGCAACCATTCTCCCTTCTTACTAGGTATACCCAGATGTCCAAAGAATGAATGATATTAACATAAAAGTTTAATCCACGTCGAGTAGCTGCGCTATCGTGGTCGGAATGCAAGGTCAACTTCTAGAATAAAGATAGAATGATAAAACAAATAGTATCTTTGGAGCTTATTTGGGTCGTTTAGCACTTGGCCTACTTCGTTGAGTCAATATCCTGTATCTCTTGGCTGACAGAATGCATGATCTCGATGCCACGTAGGCGGCGCACATTATCCTTAATACCTTCATCGTTCTGGCACAATTTGGCGAGTAAGATTGCGGTATTCTTCCTCGCTCCTCCTCTTGGTAAGAACTGTAGTACATTAACCAAGGTTTCCACATTCGTCGCTCGCGAAAACACATCAGTATCCTTTTTATCCCTGTCCGATACAAAAGCAAACAGCGTCTTCATGATATTTCCAATCACACGCTCACGTGCTCCATCATCTCCTTGGCTTCGGTATCCCTTCTGAGAATGAATTAAGTAGATGAGCTGGAACATCAACTTTACCGTATTCTTCTCTCGAAGATATTCTCGAGCGCACGCTGCATTGGAAGTCCAGGCAATGTGACACCAAAGATGCGATAATAGTTGCCACACGTCATTTGCTTGAGTTGGATTGCATTCTTGGAATAGCAATACCTGCTGAGTAACGTGTTCTAGTGTATCAAGTAGTGAAGTCGCTACCAAACTGTTGGTCTCGTTCAAGTTTCCATCGGTAACTTTGCCTGAAAGCAAAGTTACGGCGTGTAAGCGACAAAGAAGACTGAGGCTTCGACTAACCACAACTAGAAACTCATGCAGATTCGATTGACTTGTGTGTATCATCACTGTGGTAGCCGCTGTTACGATGGAAGATTCTGCAAGCGCTTGACGAACGATTCCATTTGTATCGTTGTGCGTAAAGTTTAGCAACGCAGCTAGAGCTCTTTCAGTATTTTGCACCGACTGTCTAAACTTGGCGGAAGACTTGTCAATTTGAGATGCTGCCAACAGGTTCTGGAAATTGTGGATGACTCGTACGAGTTGCTGGACCATTCCGATACGCAGTGCTTCTTGGTCTGGTATCAGAAGAGCTTGTCGACCACTTTCAGTAGTCGATAGATTTGTTGCCACTCCAAGTACGTTGCATAGTATAACCGAACTTGGTTTTAAGCTCTTCATGACGTTTACGATAGATGCAAGCCAAACTGTTTCTGTATTGTGGAAAGCTTGACCACGTTGATCACTTCCACTAAGACTAAAGATAATGCTTGTTACCTTTCGAAGCGTATTTCGAACTGCAGACGTCGAAGGAATAGCAGTATTGGCGAGAATACTCGACAATGTATGCATAGCCTTTAAGGACTTGACAAGATGACAGCGCCATGACTTGCTATCGATTGCAGACTCCCAAAACGATAACACATATTCATGCCAAGCCAACATTGCTGATGCGTCCTGACTTTCGCCACCGCCATCCACATTTTCAAGCAATTGTATCATTACCAGTCGGAGCTGATCGTGGCGATAGGCAATCAATTGGTTCCTCGCGTTATCTTGTATAACGATGGCGATAGTTTGAAGCAAGATACCGAGTACATACTGCTGCTCAGAGTCGAAATTCGTGGTATTTGACATGGTGACGATGCGATCACACATCTTCGTCAGTTCTCCTGACGTCCGAAACAATGTCAAGATCTCTTTGTTGCGTAAGAAGGGATGTAACAATTCATACAGCCCAAATGACGTAATTGTGGCATTGTCGCCTTGGTGTTCACCATCAATACGTTTCCATACTTCACGAGCAAAGTGTATTTGCGCAGCTATATCCTTGTGTTCTTTCCCTTTTAGCTGAAGCTGTAGTTCATCATATGCTTTTGCATCATCATAATCTCCGACAATGAGCGAATGCTGCTCAATAATATCTGCATTTACTGGAGCAATAGCTAGTGCACGTTGCATGTCTGCAGCAGCTTTGTCCAGATTTCCCTGTCGATGCCACGCAGCTGCTCGGCGTGAAAGTGCTTTTACATGGTCTGGCTGAATGAATAGTGCACGAGTAGCAAATTCAATGCAGTCTTCATAAGCCTCTCGTCTCAAATGACACTGGGCTATGTTGGTCAAGATAGCGATATGGTAATTGGATTCTTTCAGACCCTTCATATAACTTTCTATAGCTTTCCCATACTCTTTCTTCTTAAAGCACCGATTACCTTGTAGCTTCGATTCTATCGGAAGGTGTTTAACTAGCTTTAGGGAGTATGAAAAATGACAAACGTACGCTCAGCTTTGCGTTCCTTTTCTTTTTGTGATACCTGCCTCTTGTTCATGTCTTCCCGAAACTGGCTGCAAAAATCTGGATTGTTTGCTTCAAACTCTCGATTTCGTTGTTTCTCAGCCTGTGTCTCGATCTCTTCTTTCTCAGCTCTGGTAGCTGGGTCTTGAGGCTCCCATTGATCCCAGGATGAATAGTCATTTGCGTCACGAGCTTTATATGCTGCCAAAATGCGATTTCGATAGGAAGCATAGTCATTCGTGAGAGTAGCTGCTTGATTTTCTACATTGGCGTTCTCGCCATCGTCTTCCGTGACAGAGTATCGAAGCTTCGCTCGACCCCACCATAACTCTCTCTCCTCTTTCTTTTCTTTCTCCTTACGTGCTTGCTCCCGTTTCAAACGCTCTTCTTCTTTTTGCATACGCTCCAAGCGTTCTCTTGCCTCTTCCTCTGGAGTCTTGTACCCAGGGATTTTGCAATTGTTCGGATCAAACGTACCTGCCTTGATCTGCTCCATCGCCTCAGAAATCTACTTTTTATCTTTAGATTCGAACTCAAACAATAAAGCATAGCAAGATGACCATATCCATCTTATTCGCAAAGGCTTCTGCATCTTCACTCGAGACACCAGTCCGAGTCTTCATATCGAGCATTTGCATCGGGTCCATGGTGCTTGTGCCAATCTATCAACGGTCGCGACTGTCCAAGATCTCTTCAAGTTCATTTAAGTACGATATGTCCTCAGAACAAAGTAAAGAAAAAGAAAAATATAATCAGCACGAAGCGTTGACAACCAGACATGGAAAGTCATGAAGGTCGCGTCTGCCAAGTGAGTGAGGATGAACGGAAGCTTTTAGAGGAAGAATTGGGTTTCGTACCGAATAACTTGATGTGTATAAGTGCATGGACGAAAACCATGACTGATGAAGTCGTACCAGCCGTCGCACAACTCTATCCACTTCGCAATTGCGAAGACGCGTATGGCTTTCCAATGTCTACCAGCAAAGGACGCCCATCATAACAGCACATTGCTATCGTAGGTACAAAGCTAAGCAGCGAGCAAAAGTAGAGCCGTTTCCGACAATCTACTGGCTCGTATCGAAGGAACTTAAAGCCCGCGTCTCGGTGCTGGAAGACCAAGGGTACGTCCTTCGACTACAAGAGCGTCTTCGAAGCAACCCAGAGGAGCAAAAGGTATGCCATTTGTACTATGCACATTGATGCATTTTCATTCAAGTATCTGTAGCGCATGGATGCATGCCATGAAGCATATGCACGAGAGCGATGGGAATCGATGACCGAGCACGACTTGGAGCTGGTCAAGCGACGGCAATGGACATTCCCATTGCGAGACGTCGGTGTCGCTGGCATCCGTCGGTTCGATTCCGTCAAGTGTCTCCACACGCACTACGCGCACTATTTGGCAACGAAGCAGAATGTGATTGGCGAGTGGGTGCAAGAGCTTTTGGATAGCCAAGAGCTCTCGACGTCGTCAGACGATAGGGTAGAAGGATGATAAACAAGTAAAGAGATCTCCTAAGACGCCTGTTCATAGCTTAATTGAAAATGCAAATGGAAATGGTCACAGGCACGTTCCAGATTGGGAGGGATGGACGAAACTTAGCAACATCCAGACTTGTCACTCTCGCGCTTCTTTTCCGATAATTGGACTCGACCGTTCGTGTTTCGACTTGATCGACTTTGGTTGACGAAATCAAAGTGTTCCAGTATCGTCATAGCTGTCTGGGAAAAGGCCTGTGCAGATGTGAGTTGTAAGCGGAAGGTTTATAAGGTCGCTCGACGTACAAGTTCGACGTTGATGGCAGTCTTGGCAGATGCTTCGATAAAGTAGAGGTCATGCGCTTGAGCCCACTCTCGTCCTTCTTTCTCTGACACTTCTCGCTCCCTATTAGCTCAGCATATAAATCATCTAGGAAGCGTGTAGTAGTCGAAAGATACGAACTCCTTCGAAACGTCGCACTTCATCCCCACGACCATCACTTGCACATTATCATTTTGACAGTTCTGTTGATCTTATTAAACAAAATGCATATGAATGGAAACGCTATAAAGTACCTGATAGCATTCATTGAGCCACCTCGGGAGATGGTCAAAGCTTTCACGTCTACATTCCTAGAATGAAATATTTCTCTAGCTCAAAACATATGTACTTGTATACCTGCTAACGTCGTATACTAACAAAGCTGCATCAGCGTTGCGATAGTAGGACCTTGTGATGGACAAGAAGGTTTCTTGGCCGGCAGTGTCCCAGATCTCGAGTTTGACCTGTCTACCATCAATATCGAGGAGTTTCGCACCGAACTCGACACCGATGGTCAAGTCATGCACAGGTTGAAAGTGCTGCTCGGTGAACTGGAGCAGCAACGACGATTTACCGACCTCTGTACGTATGACCACGTCAGATTCAATCGGCGCTATAATCAGATACTCCACTCCGAAGCGTGTGAGACGTACCAGAGTCGCCAATGATAATATATTTGAGCGTCACGAAGACCATACTCAATGAAGGATCTGGGAGAATCTAGTATTAAGCAGAGAGGAAGCAATAATGAGCAGTCACCTCTGCCAGACCAGGAGCTACAGATAGATTTTATTTCTGTTGTGATAGCTTGTCAATCTTTAGTCGATTCGTACCATAAACGTACCAACATACCAAAGAAAAGATTTTGAAAGAGGCAAACAAAAGAAATGTATTAGACTTCGATCGTGTAGTCATAGTCAATCGTCGGTACGACCGACTGGATGAACTTGAGGAAGAGGAAGAGGTATTGGTCGCTTCGTAGTTCATGACCGGACTCACCACCGCGCATGTTGTCTACGATGCGCTTCATGACGGCAGCGTGCTGGCATGGATGGATGGATGCATGCACAAGCGACGGATGGTGTGGATGTGGTTCCATCGTCACCGTCTGATTCGCATAGTCCTGCATAATGTCTTCGAACACAGCATCTTTACTCAATGGTTTATTCTCTTCATCAAACCCAAAGAGCCACATGCGAGGTGTTTGATAGTACTTGTCGTACGTAATCGATAGATCGTACGTACGTGTGTGCAAGATCGAATCGTCATTCTCCCCTGGCTCTGTCGCTACCAGGTAAGATCCTGAAGCACCCAACGTTGCATCATCTTCCACCAAGTTATCCTCTTCGAACGAACTCAGATCCGGCGGAGCATTCGACCCACCAGCGTACTCGTCCACAATGTTATCTAGAATGCCTCCTCCACTCTTACTCATCGGATTCGAATCCGTCGGTTCCTGATCATCGAGAGAAATATGCTCTAGACGTGTAGTAGGATCTAGATAGGCATTTAGAAGAGAGATGATACTGATGGGTTGGATCATTCCTACCACTCGTGTCCGTTGCAATGTTTGTACTGGCGTAGGAAGAAGCTGCAATCCAGTCGTCTTCATCGTCCACAGCTTGTTCAGCTTGGTAGTTCAAGTCGAGGGCATTGACTCGACGACGGCATGGGACTGAATGACAGAATTATGGCATGATCGAGAGAATGGGCGCTTAATAAGGTATACCGTTTCGAGTGACAAGATATTGCTTATCTTCGGGAAGGTATGGACGCATGGAATCCTTTTCACCACTCTCCCTATCGAGATATGATCATTTAGTGTCATTAGAGACAGCATTCTCTTCCAGATATGCTGGACTCTACCATCGCCATGTTGGACATTTGTAGACGAGCAAGTCGCCTGCTGCGACAAATTCCTCTGGCGTCAACCGACCTTTTTCCTCAAAGGAAGATTCCGTCAGTACGGGCGTCAAGTACTCTCGTACACCGTGGAACATGCTCTGCATTTTAATTCCGTTTCTTTGTATTTGATTGTGAAGTGTCTTTTGGAGGCATCGCCGAGTAACTTATACTATATGTCGCTTCGTCATTCGTTTCTTTCTTCGAAACAAATATATCATTTGCTATTATGTGATACGTTTCGAATAAGATTGGACTACTAATTTGATTTTTAACATGCAATTGAAAAAACTCATGGGATGGACAATTCAATCGCTCTCTCCTGCACGTACACGAGAAAATGTACATGTCCAATTGTCTGCGTCGTATAATAGGATCCTACGTCAAGGTCTGAGTGAAAAGGAGGATGAGGAATACATGGATCGAGTATGGCAGTCGATGCCATCCCATTTGTTTAACGCGACCAAACTTCGTCTAAAGGATGCTTCTTCTAAAGGAGACAATATTGTGCTTCGATGTGGACTTACAGATTATAAGACGTACCTTGGTACATGCTGTTCGTCTAGAGTGGATGAATTACTGGAAGCTGCGAAAGGAGCTGAAGATGAATATGCCTACGTGTCTAGGAAGCTGGGAGTCTCAGGTCTCCTTTGCACCTCCGACGGATATCTACCGCTCATCCGACGAAGCGATCATGTGGGTACTTACCAGCGAATGTATGACACACCTGGTGGTCATCCAGAGCCAGAGGTATATCATGTATGTACCAGGAATGATCATACAGAGCTAAGCGCGTGGCATGAGTAGCACATAAGCTTGACACCAGAACTATTGTCCAAGTTGGATGACTCCGAGAGTAAGAGCAAAGACAAGATGGAAGAAGCTGTGACAAATGAAGTGTTTCAGTCCATTTTAAACGAAGTACATGAAGAAATCAACGTTGCACCAAAAGACATAAGCCCACCACTACTTCTCGGTGTCGTCTACCAAGGCATCAGCTCCACTCCAAGTCTAGGTAGGAACCTATACCTTATAATTCATGACAGTGCGTGCATTGATTTTTTGCTGCAACAGCTTTTGCGATGGACACGCCCAAGACGGCAGATCAAATTCAGCAACTGTACCAAGACGGACCAGCAGACCAGTACGAATCGGTTCATTTACAAATGATCGATTCCAAGGATTTACTTGAGAACAAACTCCCATCCACCTTCTGGTATATGATGCTATCTATTAGTTTTGTATACTTTCTGATGTCGCACTGCAATCACACAGGAGTGAATTGACGCCTTCCGCACATGGAAGCTTAAAGCTGTGGCAGCAGCACATGACCAGCCAATGATGTAAATAGATAGACGCATGTTGGCGATAAATTCTTTGTCTCTTATTGCATTTAAATTCTATTTAAACCACGTCCATGACCAATGCGACGCCTGCTAGCACCCACCTCGCTGGTGAGGACTTGGATCGAAGCTGTGCAGAGAAGACGTACGTCGGACCACGTGACTCGGTCTTGTAGCACGGACACACGTAGCATCCCTTGACATCGAGCTTCTCTGCTGCGACAGCTTTGCAGTTGATCACTGGCATCGGACACGACATCTCGCGAGGATTCGATCGATCCACTGTGTTGTTCATAACGTCCCATCGCGCTCCCATGAGCGAAAGACCGTAGATGTACGCTCCATCACGTGAAGAAGCGTCCATCTCTCCAGCCTTGCGCTTCATGACGTCCGTCTGAATGACGAGCTTATCGAGTTCCCATTGGTTCCTTTGCGCTGTTACCTGCATGATGGCCGTGAGGAAGGACTGTGGGTTGATGAGACCTGACAGCCAGGTCACGCGAGGGATATCCATCGGATTCTGCGTCCATTCATCCAATTGCTGTAGACGTTGTTCGAGATTCGTCAACCACGAAGCAAGCGGACGTAGTGATGGGAACGCGAGCTTTTCCCATGACTTTGGCACACGGTCGAGGAAAAGTGCTTCTTGTATACTTTCCATGGCATCCGACATGGTCAATTCACCTGCGAAGCCAAGTTGAAGTTCATTCAAAGAGCGTACGATCTCGGCTAGTAGCACATTCATCGTCTCACATTCTTGTAAGAAAACGTTCTGATACGGCCCAACTTCTTCTAACCCACGAGCAATTTCATCACAATCAAACTTCTTTTCACCTACTCGAGACATGACCATCTCAACCGCTGCTTTGGCTAGGTCCAATGGACTCATACCGGCATCTCCTGCGCTTGCATCTCGTGGCTGCAGCTCCATCAACGTACGGAACAAGTTCTCACTCTGTGTCGTCCGGAAGTCGATCTCAGCATTCGGATGTAGCCCAAAGGCTAGTGGCGAATCGGTCTTGAGCTCTGTCTCAATGTGCTCGAGATACTTGTCATAGGACGACGGAGGAAGACTCATGAACGACGGACCTTTTTCATCTTCAACAAACGGGAACATCTCCATCTCATCCAACAATTCATCTCGCATAAAGTAATCCAGATACGTGTTCGCCATGAGTCGATCAAAATCATTGACAATGTGTCCACCATACATGATTTCACCAAAGATATAGCGAAGGTCAGCCCACGGGATCTTACCACCTGCTGAATTCTCCATGTAATTCTGCAAACACACAGAAGAGTCACGTAGATCTCCGAGCGAGAAGGGATACATCATGTTATAACCGAGTGGACCGTACATCTTCCGTTCCATAAGCACAGCATGGAAATGACAGAGTCCAAAGAGGATCGACTTAATTTTTCCTTCTGCTTCATCAATGTACTCTTTCGAGAAACTTACGAACGCACGCTTGAGATTCGCTTTTAATCCCGAAGGAGGTTCATTCGTAAGCTTAATACATCGATTTAGTACACCGATCGGAATCGAGTTCGATGGATCGGACGTTAAAAAGAGACGGAAGTTCTTATGCGAACCTTCGAGAGCAAATTCATCCAGTTTTTTCTCGAGAGCGATAAGCCACCGAGGCATGAGATGAATGTTATTCAGAATGACCCAATGTCCGTTTCGATGTGCTACTTCAAGACGATCCATGGCAAACACATCTTGCCCTTGACCCATGGAAACGTTGTGGTAACTCACACCTCGTTCGAATCCGTACTTGACACTCAACTTGTCGACTCCACCGACAACATCTGCACCAGGAGAGAGGATAAAGTAGAGTGGCGTCGTTGGTGTCGAGTCCAAGTACGAGCTATCCATCACCTGAATCGAGTTCAACGCTGAGTCACAGTCGCAGTAGTTGCTTCCATTCGGTAGAACTTGACGAATAAACTCTTTCACGGTCACAGTCATACGATCTGGACGCATGCAGCGAACGACGAGCATCTTTAAGAATGGTGTTCGATCCAATGCCGCCCAATCCAACGGCAACTTCTCCGCTTCCGGCATCGGATGATTGTACCATTCTCGGAAGCGTGAAGACGCTTCCTTGATGTCCTGTGGCATGCGTTGGAATTCTTCCAAGGCAGCGAGACCGTTGATAGCTACCCATTGAGCGTTCGGTAGCCATTCGATCGGATTCGCTTCCAACTCCCCCGTCGGTGTCTTGCTCGGACCACGCAAGAGGAACTGCATGTAGCTTTCCTGTACACGATAATCGTCACCCAAGATCCCTCGTCTCATGAGATTAAACGTGAGCTGAGCTAAGAAGATGAGCTTATGTGCTTCGAAGAGACCACGAGAAACCCACGTGTAGATCGTGATTCGAAGTGACTCGCGAAGGTTGAGCATACGCTCAGCTTGTACGTCACTTACGACAGCTCGGTCGATGGCATTGTAGAAGAACGTGATGAACGAGTCGAGACTGTAGCGATACATGTGATCAATAGCACTGAGTGTCGTGAGTAAAAAGTAAAGCATCGCTCCTTCTGCTGCTACAGGTCGATATAGCTCTCTTGTGTTATTAATAATAATCTCCGTCTCTTGATTCTTCTTCACTGAAATCGAAATGTCCGTCGCCTTCTTCTTCGTCTCCTCTAGACTCTCAATCAGCGGTACATCACTAAGAATGTCATCCGGTGCATTTGCAAGACGTTCGAGCAACTGGTCTTCAAGTTCAACGAGATCAATCTTAAACTTTTGGAACGCTAAAACAAGATCTTGCTTCTGTTGCTCTAGCTCTGGCTGCTCCTTCTTTACTACTTTCTCAAGCAACTGATCTTCCAAACCACTCTCTGTCGCAATAAAGTTAATCAGCGTACATTGCGCAGCTATTTCTGGCTTATAATGCGGATTCGATAACTTGGTCTGTAAGTACATGAAAAAGTTAGGATCATACTGCACTTCTTCACCAGCAAGTTTTAGGAACAAGTTGGATCCTTTCTTGTAGACTGCGCGACCAAGCACAGGGTCGAGTGTCGCATCAATGTCTTCATTCAAGTTCTCAATGATGATAACTGTGCCATTCACAATCGCCGACTCCATCTTCCGCAACCAGTCTTTTTGATTCAACTGCATCACGACAAGGCCACGATCTTTCTCCTTCTCACGAAGCCACTTGATGCCTTGCAGCTGTGGATCAATGACCAAAGGCCAGCGCTTACAACTCGTAATAATCGCTCCGTTCTCAATCGAAATTCGATCGGCCGGTAAGCCTTCACTCATCATCTTGGCATTCTTCCCTTCACTCGTCAACATGGTTAACGGATCAATGCCTTCCGTGATAGGAATATTCTTCGCAACTAAGTCCGGATACCACGTTTCTTGCCACAACTCCTTTCGCACAGACTGGTCGAACGCACCAATGTACGAAACGAACGCTGCTGCGAGAAGTGAGTTGCCAACGACCATGACACCAGAGTTTTTCAATTGTTCAATTTCAACACCCCATCGTTCATTTTCACTCGCAAGACCATTCACAAGCTTTCCAGCTAGCATCAATCGATTCTCACAAGCTTCCTTCATCTCTTCCACCTTGAGCTTCTCCTCCGTCGCTTCCTGAAGCGTATCAGCCAACGCTTGCAGTCGTTTCTGGACTTCTGCCACTTGTGCCATGACCTTAGCTAGTTGCTCCTCGGCTTCTGCCTTGCTTTGCTTAGACGCTTCGAGTGCATCCATCAGTGGCTTCACACGTACATAGATACGATTGAACGTATAGATGTTCACGACCCATGAACAAAGGTTTGCTGCAGCAAAACTCTTTGACGTCATCTTCTCCGCCGTGAATTCCGGATCAGCTATCAACGGTTCGATACGTGCAATATCTGCTTCCGGAATATCTTCTCCTTTAAACACTTTCAGCGCTTCTAAGAACGCACCTGCATTATTCATCATCTTCTTCGCTCGATCCCACTTGTGGTTCTTATACTCTTTCTCGACTAGAATTAAACATGCTTTCGTTACGTTATCTACACCTGCAGGAGGCTTCGGTAAACTCTTTAATTCCGTAATAGCTGCCTTGGATAGACAATCGACAGCAGCAGCAGCGGCATCCATTGCAGGTTTCGCAGCACTCAGTTCCGTCTCTGCTTCCGCCGCAAGCTTCGCAGCTGCATCACTCGCCGCCTCTGCCTTTACCTTTTCTTCATTCGCATTTTCTTCCTGGATCTGTGCTGCGGCTTTCTCTCGACCAATCTGCTCCAGCAACACATCCGTGGAAGCCTGCTTCTCTGCTACCTTGGCCATAGTATGTTTCAAATCGACTTGTAACTCAGCGACGTCCGCCGATGTCTTTCGTAAGGTCGACAGTCCGTCGTCGAGACGATTGATCTGACGCTGAATGTCCTCTTTCTTATGTTTTAACAAGACTTCGTAGAAACTAATGAGCTCCAAGAAACTCTTGGGCGTCACGTAATTGTACCGGCGTTGGGTTTCAAAGTATTTTTTACTCATCTCCGTCACTGAGATGTGAACATCAGCCATATGCATCGCCAAACTTTGTTGCAAAGGTGCATCGCCTACGTCCTCCATCTTTTCAATAAAGCTCGAGGCGACACGTACAAGTGCCTCCTTTGGCCATGGATGGAACCAATCAATGACAGTACAATTGACAAGACCTGGGAACCTTCGAGCACGTACACGGAAGACCGATCCCACAGGTGAGAAGCACATGACGATACGGAAGTTCTGACGAATGCGTAGGAGCAAAAAGTCCATTAACGCATCTGGCGCATCAGGCACACCGTTCGCCTTGGCTTCTCCACGCAACGAGCCTAAGAGTGCATCAATGTCTTCTTTCGGGAACAAGTCGGGGATCCATCCAGACGATAGCATATCGTTGATATAAACCAAGAAGCGTTCATTTACGATCTGGGAATCCGTGATCAGGAACACGAGAGGAACGCCTTGGATACCTGCAATCTTAAACATTTCTGCCAAGTTCTCTTTCAAGTCTTCGATGCGGAAGTTGGATGTGATAGCAAGTTGACGGACGTCAAAGCCACAGATGTGGGCAGCTAAGCGAGATAGAGACTGTTTACCACTACCACCTACACCGATGAGCATGGCATTCCCACCTGGATTACCGATGATTCGACAGATACGTGTGACGTGCTCCATAGCATTGTCAAAGAGCTCGAGATTCATCATCGAGTACTTGGTGTTATAGTCATCTAATTGTTCCACAAGCACCTTGTGCAGTTTGAGCATACTTGGGACAGGTAAGTAGGCACTATCGACACCCGCTACTTGTGTCGCAAAGGTCGTGAAGATATTAACAGACACACCAGCTTCATCATTCGGAGGCTTTTCGTCAAACAGGGATGGTTGATCTACCTCTGGAAGTGCTTTTTTGAAAATCTCTTTGATACGTTCATGGAACTTGGCAATATCCTCTTCTGTCACGAGTCGATCTGAAAACACACGAGTGCATTCATGTACTAGAAGACGAGCAGTGCTAAGCACTGATGGGAAGAAGGATCCTTTTGCTCGTGTAAAGCCTTGGAAAATGTTCGAAAGCTCGCGCATGTTCCAGTTGTACACGAACTTTGTAGCACTCGGGAGGAACTTGGTTACCATTTCTTCATGCAGCATGATCGACGCGTTGACGAAGGACTCGTAGCTTGCACTGATCGTCGCGTTAAAGCCGCTATTCTCAAGATGACCTTTGACGAGAGAACCGTAGATCGTCCGCAAGTCTTCTACACCTGGCATCAGACACGCGAACAACGCATAATGCCTTTGCAGTCGTTCGTCAATGATAAAGGAACCAGCAGTAGGATTCATCGCAGAAAGGTACTGAACATCCACAATCTCTTTTCGGAAACCCAAGTCCGTACGATCAAACAAGGTCCTGTAGTCCATGTGCTGACGGAGCAAAGCTAAAGCGTTTTGTGTCCCGTACTCCTCAATGTACGGAAGGTTTAAATCATCAATAAAGTAGATCAATTTCTTCGTCGCTGGTGGTCCAAACATGCGACCTGATCGCTTGTCAATCACTGACTCGAGCTGCTGCTGAAGCTTGTACGAGTCCGTATAGTAGTTCATGTTGATCGTAGAAAACAGCATGTCTTCATCCAGATCTCGTAAAAAGTTCTTAAGGATAGTCGTTTTTCCTGTTCCACTTCCACCGACCAGTAGCGCCGGTCGTTGTCTCGACACAAGCGTTTCAACTAGATACCTCATACGCACTGTATCATTGGTGCTAATGACAATCGATCCGAATGGTGTTTCACCTGGTCCATTTCCAATCGCTGATGGCACGTACGACGGAACCTTTTGATTCCAACTTTCAAATTCACCTGATTCGAGGTTATAGAAATAGTCAAAACAAAGACCTTCCTTTGGATACTTGATGTTCGTAAATGTTGATACCCATAACTCGTGAAAGTTTTTACGATAATCGACACTCTTGTCCGAGATCAATGGACCTCCGAAAGCCCAAGTAGCACAGAAGACAAAGAGAGATTCGATCACTTCTGGATTCTTCTTTTCCGTCGGAATCGTCGCAAACAACCCTTCCAACAGGTAGCAAATCGTCGATGCTTGGTTGATCAACCGAACTGGAGCCACTTGCTTGTACCCCTTGCGCATAAGATCTGCCGTCGTATCAATGTACTTGTCAAAGAGTCCAGGCAAGTATGTTCGTTCGATCTCATCTTCTCGCTTAGCAATCCATGACTCGACGAAAGGTCTCCATCCAATGTCAAACTCATTAATGAACAGGATACCGGCACGAGATACAGTCGCAGGTGTCGCATTCTTGAGCGAATTGATCTCAAAGACCATACGCATGGCATCACTTAATGGAATTCGTTCATTCGACACAAGTGTCAGGACTTTATTATCATCCATCACGGTATTCATACTTTCAATCCACACGGCATCAATGTCACCATCCAAAATCGACCACTTGTAAAACTGAGACTCGTAGAACCCTTGCTCCGAATAATTTTTCGACATACCACGCATGATGATCGACAGAACGCCATCTTTCCAGTCCTTGGATAACGTCATGTACCCGTACAACTCATCCGACGTCACTGCCTTCGGATTCAACGTTTCATACACGCAGACTTTCTTTTCATGGCCCAAGTTCCAGCACTTGGCCAACGCCTGCCACGTCGTCGTTTTGCCACATCCAGCAGGACCAAGTAGCATGACAGAGTGACGGACATCCATCAACTCTTGTAGCTGACACACTTTGAGCACGAATGAGTCATCGTGCTGCAAGTTATTCTCTTTACACACTTGAACTGTTTTCTCTCGTAAATCTAAATTCACTTTCGGTGCGACTTCGACACCGATGAACAAGTCGTTGATTAAACGTAGGAAGATCGGCGTATCATGCTGTGGAATCTTAGGCGTATTAAAGTCACGCAGAGCACGCATCAGCACCTTGTCTTCCTCCACGTCAGGCTCCGCTCGTTTCAAGATACCTGCGACTCGAAGTACGGATTTCACGGCTCGGAGACCCCAGTCATAATGGAACTGCTTCGACAGAAGCTCACCACTGAGCTGATATAAGGTTACGAACTTAATGGCAAGTGTCCGTGCTTGCTGGAAACCTTCCGACATGAGCATGTTCTCACAAATCGGACGCAGATCCGGACGAATCATCGCGCAAGATCGGAAAAGCACTTTTAAATTCTCTGGAAGTTCCGTTCGACCGGCGTATCCGGGGTTCATCGTAATGAAGAAACCACACGTCGGGATCAATGTAATACGATCCGATGTGCCCATGAACTCAAACTCTCCGACGACGACAGGTGGCGTTCCGGCTGGAATTGATTGATACTCTGGCTCACGATTCGCCGGTACGGCATTAAGTACAACTGCATCTAGAATCGTCTTCACCTGTGTCGCGACGACACTCAACACTTCGATGTTGATGCGATTGAACTCATCAAAGCAGCCCCAAGTACCCGTTTGACATAGACCTCGGAAGATATCTGCCATGGTCTGATAGTTCATCTGATCGGAGCAATTGAACACATAGCAGCATAGCGCCATGGCACGTGCCAGGTCTTTCGTTGTCTCCGTCTTTCCTGTACCAGCCGGACCAGCGGGTGCTCCACCGAGGAAGAGTCGAAGAGCCATCGTAAGCGTGATATAGCACCTGTCCGTTAACGGAGTGATCACTAGACGACCAGTATTTCCAATCCATTCATACGAGTACTTGGATCGGAAGTCTGTGATTCGAATGTCAACGTCCCAGTTCTCAGGGCGCCAAATGAATCGGAGCTGTTGTTGCCACAGGAAACTTAGTGGTCCTTCTACCTTTTCATCAACCAACTTCTTGACAACATCTCGTGAATGCACATCCAGAGTAATGAGTGCAATGATTTTACATCGATCGGCGTTTGTCAAACTACCTAATACGAGATTGATCAAATGCTCCAATCGTTGGTTGCATACGCCAAGGTACCTCTTCACAGCATCTTCCTGCCCATTTTCAAACTCTTCCAACGCCAACTCGGTCTCTTCCGTCCAATAGATCTGCGTTGCGTTTAAAACGACTTGAGCAGGGTAGTCGAAGAGCCACTGATGCCGAGGTTTCTCGACGTCCCAATTCGCAGCCGTCTCAATCGAGTCATGCATCTCCTTTCGAATGCAATAGCGCATGGCCTCAGTCAAATCGTTCAGCCAACTTTCCACGGCTCCGCTCATAACAAATATCTTTGGTAGACGCACGGTTTCTTTATCTTTTGCAACCATCGTATGGGCAGTATTCGGAGAGTCGTCTTCAAAGATAAGATTGCAGAGAGAGTCATAGCAATCTCCTAAGAACGGCATGATCTTCTTCGGATTATTACCATTCGATAGAATCTCTAATAGAGCAACGTTCGAGACGAAGTAGAAGCGAGGGAAGATCTTCTTCTTCTTGTCCAAATACTCGTTCAATGACTTTTGACACTTTTCCAAGTTCGCTGTCATCTCCTTGAGTGCTTCCAATCGACTATCGACGGAACAGGATAAAACGACATTCGGTTCTAGGATAGCATTCTTCATCAAATCTTTAAAGTTTGAGTCAATCGTTTCGAACGTCCGTGTGTCATCCGGCAATTGATTCCGAATATCAGGAGAACTGAGAAAGATACTTTCTAATGAAGCCCATTGCTTAGACACAGATACCCACTCTTTCAATACTTCTTCCACATGTCCAAGTGACTTTTGTGACGCCAAGACTCGGTCTTTAAAGAACTCGACAAACTTACCCATCCCGATCATCGTCTGTAGCTCCAATTGATTGTTTTCTAATGACTCAACCACTTCTTCCGAAGGTTTCACCACATAAGTACCAGAATCTTTATGTGGAACGTACTCTAGGGTCAGTCGCTGCCATAGCTCTTCAATCATCGTCAATTTCTTTTCAATCTTCTGCTCTTTATTCGCAGTTTCGATGATCTCTCCGACATCATCCACATGCAAATGTAGATTTAACTTGAGCAAGTCGGCAAAAGAGAACTTGGGATCCTTCGGATCAATCGCTTTGACTTTACAAATGTTCGAAAGAGCACGCCAATGTCGATCTTGCATCGCTTCAGAATGCAAGTCGTTAATCAATGGCAACACCGTCGACATGTTCTTCACCAACTGTTCAATGTCCTTATACACTTGCCATTGTTTAATAATCTGATTCTCATTCGCTTCCATTTTGAGCTGTTTCATAAACGCACGTGCATGTGTCTCCAACGTATCCGTCTGGATGTTCGTCCAGAGTGTTGACTTCCAGTCTTCAAACGTACCAAGCACAAGGTCTTTTAGATCCCAACATTTCTTCACTTGCTGTAACTCGTACAACGTATCCGTCGTCTCTTGATACTTGGATACTTGTAGCTCAAACAGTTCTTCCAACTCATTGAATTGTTTCGCTTGAGCGATCTTTGCATTCAAAGCAGATGAAAATTCATCAATCTGATGATACGCTTCTTCCGGTGATCCTTGGAAACCAAACGGTGCGTTCGATCGGAACTCGTTACGAAACTTGCGCATATCCAGGTAGAAGGACTCTAGATCCTCTTTAATCGACTCGACCTCAGACATTTGGAGTGGCATGATCTCTTCCTTCTTTTTAAACGTTTTATTTACTATACCTTCCCACTGCATCGGAGCTGTCTCCAAGTAATCTTGCACAGAGTTGTCTGCGACCTTGGTGTCTTCGACATTAACGCCGTGGTTACGAAGCAAATGAACAGTTTCTCGCAACGGATCAAAGACTTCATTCGTAGACTCCATCTTCTTCCGAACGTCACGTATGTGCGTCATCACACGCATCAGTGCTTCCTTATTCTTCTCATGTACCTCTTCATCTAGACCTGTCGTCACGGTATCCATGAACTCATGCAAGTCACGTAGTTTCGTCACGACGTGTTCATGAAGGTACAAAGTGTACTGATAAATCCACTTGCCAACCCATGACTGCATCGCCGTTTTAATCGGCTGAGAGTTGACACGCAGCCATCCAATGTCCGTAGGTGTGACTAGATTATCGATTTCACTAGCGATGTGTTCGTACTTGGTCATTTCAGCATTGAACTTGTCCAAATCTAACATGTCCGTCTCGTTCTCCGTCTTATACTTGGCACTTTCAAGAAACTCTTGAAATGCAGTCGTCATATCTGACTCCCACAAGTACGCATAGCTATCATATCGTGATTTGAACTCTTCTAACATACTCTCGTTCACATGCAAATGGTCACTGATGACCGCGAGGTTCATACAAACGCCCATATCTGCCTGCATTTCTCGCAAGTAACTACCACCTTCGTCCGAATCAAGGCGCTTGACGACCGTTGCGATGCTAAAGAATGAGTTGATCCAATGCTGGACAATGTCACGCAGCCCTTTGCCGTTATTCTCACCAACGTGCGGATTGAATTGCACGCGTTTGCCGACTAAATCCAACTTAATCTCAAGCATCGGTAGACGATCTCCTTTCGAACCAGCGGCACGTTCGCCAGAGTGTCCGCCTCCTACATGTGGATCCAACTGTTTGGCAAGGTACTCGAGGGAGACATTGATGGCTTGCGCGAGGCCAGATACCACAATGTTATTCACATAGTCCACGTATCCCTTCCATTGGGCACTATTGACACCAGTGATGCTCGTATGAGATTGCTTGAGTCGACGATGGATCTCCGTCGCGCCTTCTCGTACTTTCAAAGTGCGTTGAACAATATAGCTCTTATGCTGTCGCTCTTGCTCATTCACTGCGACTGGCTTGGACTGTCGTTCCAACAGCGGGTGATTCCACGCGCTCAACGTCTCTTGGATCGTGCTCAGATTCTCCTGCAAGTTGCTCACGATTTCACTCGCATTCTCCACTGCCTTACGACACTCATCAATAAATGTTTCGATGCCAGAGCTATTCCAATTGAGGTCATTAATGCCACGTCCGACGCATGCATCAATTGCGTTGATATGACGACGAACAAGCGGTTCTTCAAGCGGATGCAGGCCTTCAATCATCGTATTGTATGGTCCGACGATGTATGCCAAGTCACTTCGATACTGACGGAAGAGCTCTTCTTTCTCTGAAATCTGTAACGCTGTTAATGGAATATCAATATTCATCAAACGCAAGTACTTGATCTCTCGAAGCAACTTTTCTAGTGCCGGATCGAAATTTAAGCGTAACGTTTTCGTTTGACTGTTGCGAATGAGCAATGGTAACTTGAGTTTCGCTTGGGAAGATGACTCGACATCTCGACTCCACTCTTCTACCTTTTGATTCTCATACTCTTGCAACGACGCTATGATCGTCGTATACACTTTATACACTTCTTTCGCTTCCTCTCGTTCCATCACGTTCTGATTCAACTCTTTCAGCTTCTTCATCGGATGCTCAATGCGTTCCATCAAGCCTCGACACCACATCAGTGCACCAGCCACAGGCGGGAGGTTCCAACTGATCGGAGGTGCGTCTCGACTATGCAGAAAGAGCTCTTGCACAACCTTGAGGTCTTGTCCATAGCTTTGGACGAGAGCAACGTGCTTCTTCTCCAGTTCATCTTGAATGATCGGACGGTTAAGTAGCCCTTCGAACGAATCCAAGAGCTTGAAACGACCAAAGATGGTCGAGCTATCGTCAAAGCCTTGCGTCAATACAGACCCCAGACGACGCTCAAGCTCTTTAATCTTACAACGAAAATCGTAAAAGTTATCATCAAATCGAGAAGCACCGACGTCCATAATGTCATTCGACACGACTTTAAACGTGTTCACGGCGTCAGTAAAGTCCGAGTGGATCTGCTGGACACTCATTGTAAGTGACTTGCCTTTCGTACCTCCAACTTCAATCTTGGACAACTTGCTGAACTGGACGATCGTCTGTGTCAAGTCCAAAATGTCATGGCATCGTTCTAAGAACGAATCCAATCGTGCAAAGAGAGCATTTCCTTGGATACGCCATGGATTTGACGGACACTCGGCATTTGCTGTTGCCTTATATTCAAAGTACGTGCTTTTAAAGTTACTACAGACTTCCAACGTTGTCTTGAGTTGTTCCACTGCTTGTCCAGCTTCTTCCTGTTCAATAAGAGAGAAGATGAGCTCTCCACTCACGTACTTGCGTGATTGTTCTATAAGAGAATTGCATATTTCACGAATGAGCACAACGAGTCTAGCAGGTGTATTATAATGCTTCGAGTTCTTCCAAATGAGAAGAATGATATGTAGCATCGGTTTAAAGAGCTCCGTGAGCCCTGGGAAGTCATCGTCATTATTCAGACGCATGAACCACTCTTCCAACGTCCGCAAGTACTTGACATTATCATTCGCTTCAATACGGGCAGTAAACACTTCTTTACATAACCGAGCAAACGTCGTACAATATGTACTCTTGGATCGATCAAGTGCCGTAAGGATCTTACGAACCTTTTTGGATTGTAGTTGGTCAAAGACCGAGTTCAAATTCGCAGCTTTGGTTACCCAGAACTCAATTTCTTTATCCGGTGTCGGGTGCATACCTTGCTTTAATAAATCCTCCGGATCTTGCTTCAACACATTCTTAATCTGTTTCGTCCACGTAATGATCGATCCTTCTAAAAGCGAAATCTTGTTACTTAAATTTGCAGCATTGCCATCCACAGGTGGAAGTGGTAAACACGTCTCGCCTTTCGTCGCACCATTCAAGATACTGACATTTGCCATGTACGAATGGAATTTATCGACCACTTCCTTCGATGCAACTTCTCCCCATCCTTCTTGATTCGTCGTATTGGAAAAGAGAGGAAGGTATAGCTCGGCCACGACACGTTCCAAATGCTCGACATTATTCCCAGTCAATTCATTCACAACCATGTCGGTAAGCAAGTTACTAGCCGTTATCGGTGTCTTGTGGACTTTAGTAAAACTAATCGTCTTCCCTTTCGCTAGTGACGATGGCATTTTGGTCGACGCCACGACATTATCTCCTGAAAACACAAGCATCATCACATCTTCCAACTCGATAAACTCTTTTAGACAGTTCCTACAGTGACATTTAAAGCGTTCAAAAGATGAAGAGAACAGGTCCTATCGTATGAAACGTACTCGTTGCTCTCTGTCGCGTATTTGGCTGCAAATTTGGCATTCCCAGCACCACCAAATGCCGTCGTAACGCGTTGCTCGATGTACTTAAGAGGATTTACCTCCTGCTTATCACTGGCAGGAGCATCATCCGCCATGCTGTCACCAACTCTTCAAGTGTCTAATGTGACTGTTGCAACCTACGCACTAGATTCGTGACTGGTCTTTTGATCAAAATTATGGATGAAACGACCGTCGATGGATGGGATGCGCCCATGCTAACATGATGAACAAGTACTTGGTGAAACTCTTTTTTAAAATGAGATGTGATGCCGTTTCATTCGGTTCCTTTCAGGCCTTTCTCTCCCTAGAATTTACCCAATAAAGCAGCGTACACGGACATGACCGTCCATAGACGATTCTCTGCTTCGTCAAAGACGAGCGATTTGTCCGAATAAAAGACCTAGAGCATACGTTAGTCTATCTAATCCTAAATCTAAATAAAATGGAATCAATATACTTCATCATCTACTTCCTCCTTGTGGCGCGGAAGACAGTGGAGGAAGATGTGATCGTTCGCAGCTCCTTCCAGCATCTTCTTCGTCACTTGGTACCCTTCAAAAGCATCGATACGCTGCTGAGCATCCGACTCTTGGCCCATACTCACCCACGTGTCCGTAGCCACCACATTCGCACCTTTCACGGCTTCAATCGGGTCCGTCGTCATGACCACGGACGTCCCAGCTTGCTTCGCGAGACGCATCGTTTCCGCCAACACTCCTTCATCCGGTTTGTATCCGTTTGGCGTAGCAATTTGGATATTCGCACCTACCGGCGTGAAAAGATGAATAAGTATGATGCAATTACGATAAAGCTAGCTCATGTCCGTACCAACTTTCGGCGCCGCAAGCATATAATCATGCAAAACGTTATTTCCGTCGCCTACCCACGCCATCGTAAGTCCTTCGAACGAGCCAAAGTGCTCTTTCACGGTCATATAATCCGCCAACGCTTGCAATGGATGGTACTTGTCACATAGTGCGTTGATCACTGGCACCGTCGCTAGCTCCGACAGTTCTTTCACGTCAGAATGCTTATTCACACGAGCAAGGATGATACTGTTCATGCGAGAGAGCACAAGCGCCGTGTCTTTCATTGACTCATTCACGCCCAACTGAATGTCGTCCGAAGAAAGGAACAGCGCTTGACCACCGAGAGTTTGCATGCCAATTTCACTCGAAAGCCGCGTGCGAGTGCTACGCTTCTGGAAGATCATAGAGCACACTTCTCCCATCAATGGCTTGGGCGCGGTGAGTTTTTGCACCGGGTCCTTGTACGTAGTTTTGTAGGCTTGCGCCTGGGCGATGAGGCCTTTGAACTCGTCCGGGCTCAATTGCTCCGTCGACAAAAAGTTCTGACCTTGTAGAGAGCCTAAGCTGCTACTCGCAGACGAAAATGCGCGCGTAGTAAACGTCGATCGCGCATGCGGGCGGGCAAACGAGAGGAAGCGAGAGACGGCCATGCTTGTTGCTTGGATTTTACTTTGAATTTAAGGTTAGATTTGAAATGTAATATGGATATATTTGCCACCACGAGAAGATTCCGAGGTTACCACTGCCAGCGGATCCCATCTGGTGGTATCCTGAATAGGCGTAGGGTCTAACTGGAGTCGAGCAGGAAGGTGAATTCGTATAGGCTCTAGGACCACGTTCGTCCAGCGGAAAACCGGATATTCTGTAAGGTATATTAGGCTTTATATGAAGGAACACGCAAGAACTGTAATAGGATTGAATGCAGAAGTCTCTGGCCGTTCGTCCTACTCTCACATCGCTATCCGCCTTTCTATTCCTATTCACATGTATTTGCCGTTCCTCTGTCATGTCTTGGTGGGAACAATGTCGAGCGTATCGTGGTTGATCGTCCGAAGTCCTTCAGATTGAAGTGTCATTCGATTTACTTGCAACATTGAGCTTTTCGCTGTTTTGCTGGGACGGGTACAGTGCGGGTCGAAAATACCACTCAACTATTTCGTCCACCACTGGACTGTGCCTGTTCCGATATAATAGCGAAGAGCTCACTAGCGCAAGTAAAGCGAAGAGCTCACCAAGTGAAGCGACTGTTTCGCGCGCTTTTTCAGATGTGCGCATTTCGAGCAGCAGGCGTGTCTGGAAGTCTTCTCGAAGATCGCTCCCCTATGGCTTACTTGAAGATGAACGATCACTTGTTTTTGTATTCCTAGCTTGGTGT